>OVAY01000461.1:0-58398 GCA_900406395.1 Kernera saxatilis
AAAATTAGTGATCATAAACAAAGTTTTGTATATTTAAAATATATTATTCTACATATACCTAATAAATTTTCAATATATAAATTTAAATGGTACATCGTACACCGTACATTATATATATCTAACAGTTACTACAAATATTTAATTTTAGAAGTTATAAAAATAGTTATTATATGAATTTTTTCTACTACAATATATAAAACTAATCAATTTCATAAACATTTCACTTTTTATATTTACTCACAAATTTTTTTATAATTTTGGATGTTTCTTAAGAAAATTCAGAATTCACTATACAAATTGTAATTCCGCGCAATGCACGAAATTTTTCCTAGTTATATATATCACTCATTCAAATTGGGCGTCCAGTAAATGGATAGCTTGAATTGAATGTACGAGTTATATAATTTTGATTTTCAAATTTGAGAAACTATTTTTGGGATTTAAAAATGGCACCGTAGAATAATATCAGTACTATTATTGCCTACTTTATTGATCAAGGATATGTTAACCACAGTCAACATGAGGTACTGTATAATGTTGACTTTAATTATGGACAATTGACAACAAATTAACGTGTACGTATCCACCGAGTACCGACTAATATATACTACCCCTACAGTATTATACGTAAATATGTCTATATGTTTTTGCAATATAGTTATATAGATATTCGGTTTTTTATAATTAAAAAAATATATATATATATATATAGATATTCCGTATGTATTTTCATATTTGCATGTGTATTTTTTTGTTCACTGATAAGTTTGATTAGATACTATTTTTCATACATACTTAATATTAGTTTTATTTTAATCAATATATTAGTTTAATGCGAGAGTTAGTTGAAGGTAAAAAGAAGTACATATTAATTAATTGAATGTTAATTTATAGGGGACAAGCTTATTATTTAGAGAGTAAATAATCAACCTTCGAATAGTCTAACATATGTACTATTCACATAAGTCATCCTAATGACACTATTAGTTTAGTATATATGTATAATATTGGTGAGATAGTTGAAGTGACTATTCTAATGAACAAGTTGTTCTCTAGAAGAAAAATTGTTCCCGAAATGTCTAATCAGAGATAATGCAGGATCCGTGCGATTAGTCTCTTCCTACAACAGTGACTATCTTCTTTTCATTTCGTTAGGTACTTATTCATCAATTATTCCCTTTGGCTTTTTAATCACACTATCATTCATTTTTTTCCTCAAGGCCCACATGTCGCGTGACCGATCGCCTTGGCCAAATTTGTATTATATCATATATGCATTGTTAGATTTGTTTCTGGTGTAAACCATAAATAAATATATGCAGTTGATGCATTCATTTTTAAAGAATTCCGGTGTCCTATGGCGTTAAAAAAGTAGACTATTATATAGAAAAATAGTGTTGTATGTCTATAAATTTCGGTATCGGTCTATTTTAGTTTTGACAACTCACTATCCAAAAAACAAGTTTTTTTTTTTTTTTTTTTTGGTATCAATGTTAAGTATCCAAAAAACAAGTTCTATTCAGAAAATCAACAACATACGTCAATCTGCACTGTGGCATACCAATTAAATCGCTAATGAATAAACTTTACTCCTTTTTCAATTTCTTTTAGTTTGAAAATAGTTAAAAAAAAAAAAAAAAGAGAGAGTATAGTGTTGAATATGTTGATGAATGGCTAACAAGAAAGAGAGCTAACAATAAAAATTAGAAATGATCAATTCTTAAAAAAAAAAAAATAATAATAATAATAAAAAAACTTGGGCATATGGAAGTAGAAGATCAAAGTCTCGAAAATAAATGTAAAGGGGATTGGTGACATTAATTAGTGCTAGGTTAATACCATTGCCAAAGAAAAAAAAAATAGAAAATAGACAAGAGAAAACCTAGGAATTAAATGGAACAAGTTGAGGAGGGTACAGCACGAGCGACGATCATGAAGTCATGAACCAAATAAAATGTCCATCAACACTCCATTTAAAAAGAAAAATTATGTATTTGAAAAAGCTCTAATAGAAAGAAAAAAGAAAGTTGCTTATGTTGTATAACTTTTTAATATTTTTCTACGTCTTGTTTTAGAAAATACTTACTACATCTATTGCCCGCACCAACAATTCTAATGCCACAACTATAGAGCCTTCGATTTTTCAAATCAATAATAAAATTAATATTACGAAAATTAATGACTAAAAAGATATATGTATGTATCTATTCTATGTTATTGAAAAATAAAGGTCAGAAGCCCACTCACATATTATATATAAAGAAGTAATCATAATAGTAATCGTAAGATGACAGCCTGCCATGCAAAAACCTAACAGTCTAATGGGATAGTATGTGTTTCACGGACCATTAATTCTGGCTCATTATACTTTATTTAAATTTCATGTCAATGCATACACGTGAATTTATACATCTTTTCATAGGATTTGCAATTCCGGATTCTCATCCGTCCTAGGAGGTTGTATATGTATATTGCTTCATAACTAGGATATTAAACAATTTTTTACACTACGTACGATTACGATAATATATATAAGCTCTATATTGAGTAAAGATATAATAAAGAGACACGATGAATTGTTTAAATTGTGTATTCAAGTAAATTGCGTATTATAGTATTTGTATCTAACGGTCAAACTCCAAATCCGATCTTAAACGCTAGCTAAAGAGTGAAACCAATAAAACCAGAAACAACAAATTGTTTAAAAAAAATACTAAACATAATCATAATCCGCGTGGTCTTTAATCGATTTGATATGTAACTATATATCGTTATAAAAAAAGTTTTCTTCGTATAGAGCAATGATATTCGCACTAAATAGCATAAATTGTAATATACTTTACGTCATAGATTATCAACTTGCCTCCAAAACCAACAACATGATCCCTTAAAGCTACATATTATCCTACTAATTTAAAAATCATAATCACGATTAATTTAAAGTCACTCAGTTATTAGCGTTATAAGCAAAGCTAATTAGTATTTGAGCGTCTTTATCGACGACCGAACAAAGAGTCGCAAGAAAAACGAGGTAAATACTTTCTAAAAAAAAAAAAAAACGAGGTAAATGTTCAAAAAAAAAAAAAAAAAANAAAAAAAAACGAGGTACGCAAGTCCGTAATGACGCCTATGACCAATAAGACAAAACCCAAACATTGGTAAACGCTTACGTGGCAGAGACATGTGGGTCCCTTATGTCTTCATAAACTGACATTAGCTTATTTGTCGACTGTACCTTTTTGTCCCCCGTCTTGGCTACAACCCTGTGACAAACAAAGATCAAGTCAAATATCTAACCAAAAGCACTCTCGGGCCCACACGTATGTCCTACGTGGACATCACTGACGTGGCACTTCCCGTCCTATAAATACAACCCACTCTTCGCCGAGTTATCCTCATCAAACGAGTAAAGCATTTGCTATATTAAACACTTTCTTTTAAAAAAAAAACACTCGATCAATCATGGCCGTTGATTCGCCTCTTCAATCTCGGATGTCTTCACCGACGACCTCTGAGAAAGACGTGAAGGCTCTCACGTTCATCGAGGAGATGACTCGGAACCCTGACTCGGTTCAAGAGAAGGTTCTTGAAGAGATACTGAGTCGTAACTCGGATACGGAATATCTGAGACGGTATGATCTTAACGGCTCCACTGATCGGAAAACATTCAAGACTAAAGTTCCGGTGGTTACGTACGAAGATTTAAAGCTGGAGATTCAACGTATATCCAACGGCGATCGTTCTCCGATCTTGTCTTCTCACCCTATCACCGAGTTTCTCACAAGGTAAGTCAACTTTATCAATAACTAATATCATAATCTAAATTTTATAAAATAATTATAGTTGACCATAATTTATAATTTTTGTATGTATATGCAGCTCTGGGACATCTGCTGGTGAAAGAAAATTAATGCCGACAATTGAAGAAGACTTAGACCGACGTCAGCTTTTATACAGTCTTCTCATGCCTGTGATGAATCTGTTAGTATAGTCTTTAAACATATATATATATATATATATATAGATTTTTTTTTTTGTAACGATTTTAATAAATTAACCAATTTTATTTTTGAATTACAGCTACGTGCCGGGATTAGACAAAGGCAAAGGCTTATACTTCTTGTTTGTGAAGTCGGAGTCTAAGACTTCGGGTGGGTTACCGGCTCGTCCGGTCCTCACGAGTTACTACAAAAGCGAGCACTTCAGGAGACGACCGTACGACCCGTACAACGTTTACACTAGTCCTAACGAAGCCATCCTCTGCTCTGACTCGTCCCAAAGCATGTATGCTCAAATGCTATGTGGTCTCTTGATGCGCCATGACGTTCTCCGACTCGGCGCGGTCTTCGCTTCCGGTCTCCTCCGTGCCATAAGCTTCCTCCAGAACAACTGGAAAGAACTTGCTCGGGATATCTCAACCGGAACCCTAAGTTCTAGAATCTTCGACCCTGCAATTAAAAGCCGCATGTCGAAGATTTTGACCAAACCCGATCAAGAATTGGCTGAGTTTTTGATCGGGGTTTGTTCACAAGAGAATTGGGATGGGATAATCTCTAAGATATGGCCTAACACGAAGTACCTTGATGTGATTGTTACTGGAGCGATGGCTCAGTATATCCCGACGTTGGAGTTCTATAGCGGCGGATTACCGATGGCTTGCACGATGTATGCTTCATCCGAAAGTTATTTCGGGATTAACCTAAAACCGATGTGTAAACCCTCAGAGGTTTCTTACACAATCATGCCAAACATGGCCTACTTCGAGTTTCTCCCACACGAACAGGATGGAGCAGCAGAAGCAGCATTAGATGAAACCGCACTCGTGGAGCTAGCCGATGTTGAGGTTGGAAAAGAGTTTGAACTCGTGATCACGACTTACGCGGGGCTTTACCGTTACAGAGTCGGCGACATTCTCCGTGTCACGGGGTTCCATAATTCTGCTCCGCAGTTTAAATTCATAAGGAGAAAGAACGTTTTGCTGAGCATCGAATCCGACAAAACCGATGAGGCTGAGCTACAAAAGGCGGTGGAGAATGCGTCGAGGTTGCTTGCGGAGCAAGGAACGCGTGTGATCGAGTACACGAGCTATGCAGAAACGAAGACGATACCGGGTCATTACGTAATCTACTGGGAGCTACTTGGTAGAGACCAAACCAATGCTCTTCCTAGTGACGAGGTCATGGCCAAGTGCTGTTTGGAGATGGAGGAATCACTAAACTCGGTTTATAGACAAAGCCGGGTCGCGGATAAATCGATCGGTCCATTGGAGCTACGTGTGGTGCAGAACGGTACATTTGAGGAGCTCATGGACTATGCAATCTCGAGAGGTGCATCGATTAATCAGTATAAGGTCCCGAGGTGCGTGAGCTTCACGCCGATCATGGAGCTGCTTGACTCTAGGGTTGTGTCTACTCATTTTAGCCCTTCGTTGCCGCATTGGGCGCCAGAGCGACGTCGTTAGATGAAACATTTTAAACCGATGCGGTGTGGTTTTAGAAGAAAGCTCTGTTTCAGACTCTAAGAATCTTGGTGTTAGTTTTATTATTATGTTGTTGTCTTTAGGGTTTGTGAATCGTACAATAAAATTTGAATTACGTACTGATGTTTTTGTTCCTCTCTCTTCTGTCGGAATCCAGCTAATAAATAGCTTAATTAGTTAGTGACTTAGTGTCATATTAGCGTGATATTATATTGCTGTAGTATTGTATTGGAAGCTTTTACGTCCAGTCCGGTAAAGCAACCGGCCCATTCCAAGTTGAAGCCCAGTATCAGTACGTTAAATAGTGTAGGTACGTATAAAAAAAAAGCTACGAACTTTTTACACTCCAGATGACCAAAAAAAAAACCTACGAATAATAAAATACATAAAGCACCAATCTTACCTAGAATAGTATTTAAACGTGACAAATGGGAGACGATGGTTTTTTTAGAAGAAACAAAAAAAAAAGTGGATTTTGGTTTTTCTTTCAAAATTTGATAAAAAAACATAGAAACTAGTTTTCTTATTTTATAGGAAATATATTTTGTCAAAATTTTGATTGGCTATAAAATAAATTTTTGGAAAAACAAAAACTAAAAACCATTTCAAAAAAACCACTTTATTAGCCATTCAACTTTTTAGAAAAATAGATTCCCTAAAATTTAGATAAACTGGTCAAAAACCACGTTCTATGGGTTTTTCCAAAATATTGCCCTAACTTTTTTTTACAGAAGATGACAACCCCAAATCTTTTTTCCAAATCAAGATATTCTTCACCAACCAAATAACAATTTTCATTTTCCATATTTTTCATTAGTCTAATTCTTTTTTCTATTATTATTTTATTTTATTTTTTGCAAGACAATAAAATATTGTATCTACTATCTTTTTGTTTTAATGTTAAATACTCACTAAAATAAATTTTTTATTGCTTACAAATTTTTGTGATAATATTTTTTTTTTACTTTTTATGTTTCTCAATTTTTTTGTTTGTGGACTACAAAAATTCCTACATACTATTATTTATATTTTTCCTTTTAAATTAGTAAAAATTTTCCATTTTTAGCCAACACAAATTTTTTTCCATTTTTATCTTTTCAAAATATTTCTAATTTTTTCTACACTATTTATAAATAAAAAAATTGACATCCATCAAAATCTAAAATAAGTAGCCGAATCTCTTATGAAACAGAATCAGTGCACATTTATGTATTCGAATCAACACATATGCTCAAAAGATAACATCAAAATTATCGTTAACGAATTTAAATAAAAGTAAGACGAGCACAAATGCTTCGTGGAAAGCGAATGAACAAAACAAGAGCCCACAAAAAGAATCAAAATTTTCTTTGATCATGACAAAGCAGCGAAACAACACTAACTAGATTATTCTTAGACCCTGAATATGTTGCATTCCTTTTTTTTTCTTTGTAATGTAAAAATATATTACAAAAGATTATGAGTATTTGTATAAGAAATTATACGCAAGAAAGGAAGCATAAAAAGACACATAATAAAGATCTTAAATAAACTGGTGAGTCAAATGATGACAGGGAGTCGAGGGATATCACGAGCTACTGAGTATATTTGGATTTGGGAGAGGATGAAGAATCGAAGATGGCGTGCTATCGCCGAAGAATATGGGCGATTTCTCGTCGGGAAAAAATATGCAACCTTTATTCAAAAAAAAAAAAAAATATGCAACCTTTTATATTTTGGTTATATATAATATTTTACTAATTAATTATTTTTTATGGATGATATTTAGGTACTAAGATAGTATATAAAACTTTAAAAAATATATTTTTTTAATTATGAAAAGTATTTGACAGAAATGCTTCACATAATCAAAATCTATGCATGAGTCCAAAAAGATCGTCACTTGTGACAATGCTTAGTTGTTACACATTGTTGTTTGGTACCACGTTCGAATACGGACGTCTCATCATCTATATATCTATAACGAAATAAATAATGGGTTATTCGTTTCGGTACACAAACACAAGAACGTCACTTATTCACTAATTATAACTTAAATTTCGGTGGTTCATTTGTTTAGCTTTCTATAACCGGATTTCAAAGGCTACACTAAGACCAACTAATACAAAACTATAGCTAACGATTACATTATCTGGCTAAAACGTCTAAGATAAAAAGAAAAATAAAACTTGTAAACATTTATATGGTTGATAAATTATAATATATGCGTTTAGATAGAGAATTTTTGCTGGAATTATTTGTTCAATTTCTCCCATTCTGGTAAAGAAGGAAAACGAAAAACATTGAAAATTTAACCGTCGCAATATTAAACCCAAGATAGTAGACTCACCCCGGATTGTAATGATATGCTGCAGCACATCACCACTTGCTTCTACTTTTGGACGATCTCATTTCAAGTGACCTCTCTGCGTCTCAGCAACCTTATGCAGCTCTGGTTAGAAGGTTGTTGAGGAGAGGACCTTGGCTGCCTTTGTTTTTTTTGTTTCCTCTGTTCTACTGTTTCTAAAATAAAAAACAAACAAATTTGGTACATTTCTTTTACTTTCCATGTTGTGAATAACCTTACTTTTTGTTGAATAAATTTAACGTTGCTACAACAAATGTTTGAAAAATAAAAAAGTTTATGTATATTAGAAAAATGTAAAATCGATCAAAAAATAAGAAGATATACCAAACTAAAATTGAAACATCTAATTCCTAAGCAGGTAGATCACATTCATATTTAAAAAAAAAATATTGAAATTGTAATGATAACTCTTTGTTAGTATAATAAACGTTCTAGGTTCATTCTTTTAAAACAAGGTTGGTTCATTAAAACGATGCCCTGTTTGAAAGAAGGAGAAAAAGGTGAATAAAAGTAATTTGTTTCTTAAAAAAAAAAAAAAGGTTGGTTAATTGGAAAAAAATAAAAATAATGATAAGAGTGATTTTTAATCCATTTTTTTATGAGCAAGTTGCTATCTCCATACAAAACTGAATAATTAATTAATCCATTTTTTTATGAGCAAGTTGCTATCTCCATACAAAACTGAATAATTAATTTATATTTTTGTGATCCTTATTTATAGGATCTGATTAAATGAAACCTTTTAAAAATGTTTACTGTTTTGGTCCTTGTGGAAAAATTCATCGTGTGAATCCTTGCTCTCCACTGATGTGGTGTTTTTCGAGGACTCTCCAACGCAAAAGTCAATAGTTTATGAACATAGGTTTAATATTTTTAAAACATGCTATTATATATTTATATGTAAAAGTTATTTGTTTACGGTGATTGTTTTTTATCTACAATGTCGCAGTGAAAAGTTTGAACTGATCTGGGAAATATTTTTTTTTTTGGAAATAGTTTACAATGGGTTTATCTAGTAATCAAAAGAGAGTATAATCAATACCTTCATCAATTCAAGTTTGTCCCTAGGCACTTCGTGTATCTGATTTTACACCGTATAACGATCTCTGTCGAATCAAAAACAAAAGTATCCTATGTATCTGATTATATATAGACAATTCACACGACGTTATCACCAACAAACTCCTTAGAGAGAAAAATCAAAAAAGATGTTTTACTATGTGCTAATTCTCCCTTTAGCTCTCTTTCTCTTGGCTTACAAATTCATCTTCACCTCCAAAACGCAGCGTTTCCACCTCCCTCCTTCTCCGCCACGCTCCCTCCCCATCCTCGGCCACCACCACCTCCTCAAACCGCCGGTCCACCGTCTCTTCCACCGCCTCTCCAAGACCCACGGCCCAATCTTCTCCCTCCGATTCGGCTCCCGCCATGCCGTCGTGATCTCCTCCTCCTCACTCGCAAAAGAATGCTTCACGGGTCAAAACGACGTCGTTTTATCAAACCGGCCCTGTTTCCTAACCGCCAAATACGTCGCTTACAACTACACAACCGTCGGAACCGCACCTTACGGCGACCACTGGCGTAACCTCCGCCGCATTTGCTCCCTCGAAATCCTCTCCTCCAACCGTCTCACTAACTTCCTCCACATCCGTAAAGACGAAATCCGCCGTATGCTCACCAGACTCTCACGTGAGGTAGTAAACAAAGAGATCGAGCTCGAGCCGCTCTTATCCGATCTAACGTTCAACAACATCGTGAGGATGGTTACAGGGAAGAGATATTACGGAGACGAAGTCCATAACGAGGAAGAGGCGAATCTTTTCAAGAAACTCGTCGCCGATGTTAACGAGAGTAGCGGCGCGAGGCATCCCGGAGACTACTTGCCCTTCCTGAAGATATTCGGAGAGAGCTTTGAGAAGAAAGTGAAAGCTGTTGGAGAAGCCATAGATGAGATCTTCCAGCGTTTGCTCGATGAGTGTAGGAGAGATAAAGATGGTAACACTATGGTTAATCATTTGCTCTCTCTGCAACAACAAGAGCCAGAGTATTACACTGACGTCACCATCAAAGGCCTAATGCTGGTAATGAATCAAACACACTCATATATATGTTTTTGTATAAATGTTGGTATAGTAAAGTGGTTATGGCTCACACGTTTTCATTCACAACCACATAAATTATGGGTGTTCAATCTCGTAGGTTTCATTTCAGTTTTTCTGGTTTCTAGATATTTTTGGTTTACGAGTATCGCAATCGGGTGAAAACCGGTTTGGTTTTATAAGGTTTAAAATGGATTTGGAGTTTTAGCAAAATATATCTTTTAATTTAAATGATTTATTAAAATAATTAAAAAATTTATCGATTTGTTTCTATTTTAGGTTCAGGTTGGTTTAGAGTTTATTTGAACTTATAAAACAGTAAAACCGAATCGGTTTATTTTTCGATTTTCAAATCAATTTTTTTTGGTATAGTTTTAAATATATCTGGTTCTGGTTCGATCTCTGGCTTAATTAAAAAATAAATTAATTGTGCTTGAAACAGGGCATGATGATCGCCGGAACAGATACCTCCGCCGTGACGCTAGAGTGGGCGATGGCATGTCTGCTGAATCATCCAGAGTCATTGGAGAAAGCGAAACTAGAGATTGACGAGAAAATCGGACAAGACCGTTTGATCGACGAACCAGACCTCGTAAACCTGCCTTACCTCCAAAACATAGTGTCGGAGACATACCGGCTATACCCGGCGGCGCCGCTTCTGGTGCCAAGATCACCATCGGAGGATATCAAAGTCGGAGGATACGACGTTCCACGTGGCACAATGGTGATGGTGAACGCTTGGGCTATACACAGAGATCCTGATCTGTGGAACGAACCGGAGAAGTTTAAACCGGAGAGGTTTAACGGCGGAGGAGGAGAAGAAGACGTTCATAAGCTGATGCCGTTTGGGAATGGACGGAGATCGTGTCCAGGCGCCGGATTAGGGCAGAGGATCGTGACGTTGGCGTTAGGGTCGTTGATTCAGTGCTTCGATTGGGAGAGAGTCAACGGCCAAGAGATCGATATGACGGAGACTCCGGGGATGGCGATGCGTAAGAAAGTGCCTTTACGGGCCTTGTGTTTTTCTCGGCCCATTATGAGTAAACTTCAGGTCCATCTATCGGCTTAGTCTCTAGTTTTGTGTGTGTTCTATGACATGCAAAATTGTTAGAGATGTGAGATTTTGCTGCGTTTGTGTAATGAAGGCTATATGTGTGTGTAACTTGAACAAATGGAAGTCTAGGTTTTGCCCGTATTTAATGGTTTTCGAATGATATAAATGTTCTTTTATATAATTTTAATTAAAAATATTTTATGTCATTTCAATGCAAATTACTTTATGAAAATTGTTGGTTTAAGACACCTTAAACCAAGGATATTGATGATCTGGTGCATCTTTTTTTTTTTTTTTTGAATGAATGTAAAATTTTATTCACCAAAAAACCATGATTACAATAAATGCGTCCTTATTAAAAAAGGTTCGAACTATAAAAAAGAAGAGGTAGATACAATTAAGATCTTGAACCGAACCAAATACAGAGTCCATCGGCAAGCGTGGACGAGCCGGCCTTCACGAGGGAGGAGATGCGATTGCGTACGGCGCGGTCGATAAAACTGATAAGCTGAGTTTACGAACTTGGGATTTCACCATGCCGGCGTCGGTTCCTTTCTCTCCAGATGGAGTGGACCGTGATCTGAAAAACGTAACGAACAAGGAAACATATGGTACCGGAAATGGTCGAATCCAAGATAAGAGAGAGGATTTCTCTGAAATCGGACGTGTGGCGATGCTGAAGGAGTCCCCCAACTAGCCGCTCCCAGACTCCAGAAGCATAGCTACAAGCGAAGAACAAATGGTCTCGTGTTTCCAAATGAGCATTACAGAGAATGCAAGAGGCGTTGATACCAACATTCCAAGCTGTCATACGGTCACCCGTGGTTAATCTATTATGCGTCGCCAACCATAATAAGAACGAGTATTTGGGGGTAGCTCCAATGAACCATATCCCCTTATACCAGCTATGTACTTGGCTGGTCCGACGAATCTGCTGCCAAGTGTCGTGAGTAGAGAATTTCGGTTTGAATTTACCATCCGATGATCGCCACAATGCCGCATCAGCCTCTGTGGTCGGTCCCCTTCTTTGAACTCTCTCCAATTCCTCTGCAATCAGAATCAAAAGGTCGGATCGAGGTTGCCTACGACGACGCTGCAAGAGAGCATCAGCAACTGTCGCTGTAGACGAGATTCCCAAATCAATGAAGCCCCTGTCTCCTAACACATCGTGAATGATCTCCACCGAGCTCCAATTATCATAAAAAAAAGAGGTTTGCAAGCCACTATTAACCTCCACCTTATGAAATATCTGAGTATGCAATCGATATTTAAGGAGCTTCTTCCACATCCAAGATCCCAAACTTTTGGGATGTAGAATGTTACTTTAACATCCCAACTCGTTAAAAAAAAAAAAAACAGGACAACAAAATCTAAAGAGAAACAAAAACCGCCGAAGAAGATTGAAATCGAATTAGCCAGATTGAAGCATAAAGAATTTGGTCATTGGGCCCTGAATCTTGGGCTTCCAACTGTAATAGAGAACCTCTGTGATTCCGAGGATTTCGTTCGAGCCGAATACTAAAAACCCATTTGTTGACCCACACACTTGCATTTCGAGTTATTACTTCCTTGAATTTTGATTTCATCAATCAAATTTTGTTTTATTGCAATTTTTTTGTCAATTAATTTCAAAAAAAAAAAAGAGAGGAACTTTTGTTTGTCAATTTGTTAACACTTCGCGACAAGCATGTGCATGTGAGTCCGATTGTTTCCCTAATAAAAACAAATTGATTTATCAGCTGGATTAGAATTATTTTTTTTTCGGCCATCAGTTGTTTCTGACTCTAGATTTGTAAAATATAAATCACAATTTAAAAATTTAAAAATTTAAAAATAAAAATCACAAACTTGTTTATCAATTAAATAACACCTCGATCGCCGTTAGCATGTGATGTGCGATTTTACTTGTCGGCAGACGGCAGCTTTATTATTATTACCACGTTTTCCATTCAAAATTTTTAAATAAAATACTATTAAACTTACCCTCTACAAAAAGACAAAAAGAAAAGAAAAATCCAGTTTTTTTTGCTAAAAAAAGAAAAGAAAAGAAAATTCCAGTATTCATATAAACTATTACGAAAACCCATTTTGTTAATTTAGCAACAAAAAAAACCCATTTAATGACCACACTTGCATTTTAATGTTACCACGTTATAATCTCGTTTAGCATGTTATGCTTATGACAAGAAAAAAGACCTACACCTCGATTGAGTTTCTCAAAGCTCCGTCAAAGTTTCGCTTTTGGGAACACATGATTTACGTGTGGTTTAGGTAATAGCATAATTTAAAGTTTTCAAAAAATATTTTAAAATCTTGGGGCTTGACGGAGCTAAGTTTTGTTTGCTGAATGACTATTTTCTAGATTTGCAAGAAAAATTCTGTTGTCAAAGTGGATTTCAAATTTTCTATGAGTCTGATTGATGACGATGTTGTTTAATTGAAACGGTTAAAAAAAATTAATTTGGCGGTTAAAACATGATCAATGATTAGTGGCTCTCCACTTTCTTGAAGTCAACTTCAGTGCTTCACATTGTCTCTTTGGTTTTATAATTTATAGCAACAGCAATTTCTTCAAAATTTCTAGAAAATTAGAAATTGATTCTATATCTATACCTTATAGTGGGCGTAGGTAGGAAAAATAAGATCACATAAATTACTTGATTTGCCGTTTTATTGATATGTTTTTTTGGTCGGCAAATGTTATTCTTCCATGTTCGACTTAATGACAATTTTTGTTTTATTAAATTGTATTGCTTTTTTTTTTTTTTGTTTTTTCATTTTGTAGTGTACCTTTTCAGTTAAATTAGTACTGACTTAAATATTATCATAGTAACATTAAATTATAATTATTTTAATATATATATATCACGATTATGATTACAGCCTCTAATCATGGTAGACGTTTATTTATCAACTATAACAAAGAAAAAATGTAGTGTGTCGTTTGTATGAATTAAGAATGATAAACTTTCAGACTAAAATGTGTTAAATACTACAGAAAACGCAGCTTCATCTCCACATCCTCAGCCCAAGATACCTTAATTAATGTTTTATAAACAGTAAATCGTACTTCACAAACAAAAAATAGTTCGGTACGATAAATAAGCACGTTTTTCTAATTAAGTCCAATTGTTGTACTTCTGCAGCAGTATATTACTCAACTAGTGCATGATAATGGAGTATGAGTAACTTTTATATATTATTTGAATTATTAGATAGAGAAATTTTAAAAATAATTCATAAACCAGATGGAGTTAACGATGAATAGCCTCTAGATTTGTTTTTTAACTCTTAAAAATTCTCATACTGTGGAATTAAGTAATCGCACAAAATTTAAGATGTATCAACCTTTCACCAAAGAAAAAGATGTCCCAACGTCCATTAAAACTACTAAATTAGTATAAAAAATAAAATAGTTAGTTCGGGTTACCATTGTTATTTTGATGGATCATGGATAGAGACATGCATTTACACTGGTTTAGGTTGGATTGGCTTTCAGGATGATGCAGAAGGTCTCATTGTGGGAGCTCAAAATGTTCGTCGAAGTCTCTCCCCTCCGTTCGCAGAGATGGAAGCACTCATATGGGCAATATTTTGCATGCTCGTCCAGGGAAGGACAACAGTAGTGTTTGCCACAGACTGTTCAGATTTGGTGAAGATGGTGTCTACACACTACAAAAACGGCCAGGTTTCGCCATTCACTTGGAGGAGATTGACATATTGAAATATTAGTTTGTTTTCTTTTCTCTATCTTGGATTACTTATGTAAATTATTTTTTTCGGTTTGGATTTTCAAACCGTTTTAATTTAAAAGTTGTTGAAAAAAAAAAATAATTAGTTAAATATTTTTTTTTTAAACGTGGCAATTGGCCAACGAAAGAAAATCATCATGGGCCAAATTTGATTTTGAGCAAGTTGATTACCAGGGTCAACAACGAAATTTCTAACCATTTCATTATTTTTTTTTTCTAAAACACAAGTAAATAAAATTTTGTTTATAGGAATTCACTAGTACTGTAAATGATATTGTTTCGTCATAGGAGAGAGATTGTTGAATGTTACATACTCTAGTTTTAGCCAAAAATTTTTGTTTCAATTTAATTGATCTTTTCTATTTTCAATGTAAAATTAAATTTTATTTAATATTTTTTGACCAATAATATTTTGTAGCATTTTTTATTATTGGTTGATTTACTTTTAATTATACAATAAATAATGTTTTTTATACAAAAAAAATAAAAAAATTATAAATTTATGTGATTTCTTAATTTGTATGTCTAAACCTTAAACATCAACTAATATGAAAGAGAGAGAGTATATATATATATACAATATAAACAAAATAAAAATAATAAAATAGTAAATAAAAATAGAAAATATCATAAAAATTCAAATTGATTATATTTATTATAGTTATTCTAAAAAAAAAATTTGGTTATATTATATTTTGAGGTATTTTATTGGATCCATATATCTGGGACTTTAAATCATAATAATTGGATATCCAAAATTTTCAACGGATTGGACAGGATCACAAATAAGATTTCAGATCCCAGATATTCTTACAATCTAAGACACCCACAACATTATGATTAAAAGTTTAAAACCATATTGTCCACAGTGATCTTTTAACCCTACAGTTGAATACTATTTTGTCGCTAAAATAAAATTACCGCATCTCTTCGCTAAAAACATGACGTCATCATCTCAAGACCGAAGCAATTATTATTTTTTTTAAATAAAAAATGCTGGGACCGTAAAACTCGTTTTTTTTTCCTATATATAGTCATCGATTACCAAATCATTTCATCAGCGAAATCACCAAAAAGAACATAGACCGATGTTTTATTATGTGATTCTTCTCATAACTTTCCTTTTCTGGGCTTTCAAATTCTCCTTCACCCCTAAAACTCACTTTTCCTACTATATATAGATTACCAAAAAGAACGTGAAAAGATGTTTTACTATGTGATTCCCTTTAGCTCTCCTTCTCATTGGTTACAAATTCATCTTCAGCTCTAAACCGCAGCGTTTCAACCTCCCTCCCTCTCCGCCTCACTCTCTCCCCATTATCGGCCACCACCGCCTCATCAAACCGCCGGTCCACCGTCTCTTCCACCGATTCGCCAAAACACACGGCCCAATCTTCTACCTCCGACTCGGTACCCGCCGTGCCGTCGTCATCTCTTCCTTCGCACTCGCAAGAGAATGCTTCACGGGTCAAAACGACGTCGTTGTATCAAACCGCCCTCGTTTCCTGACCTCCAAATACATCGCTTACAACTACACAACCATCGCAACCACACCTTACGGCGACCACTGGCGTAACCTCCGCAAAATCTGCTCGCTCGAAATCGTCTCCTCAAAACGTCTCGCCAACTTCCTCCACATCCGCAAAGAGGAGATCCACCGCATGCTCACGAGACTCTCACGTGACGCCCTCGTCAGCAAAGAGGTCGAGCTCGAGTCGCTCTTTTACGATCTAACGTTCAACAACATCGTGAGGATGGTTACAGGGAAGATCTATTACGGAGAAGATGCCAGTGACAAAGCAGAGGCAGATACGTTCAAGAAACTCATTGGTTATATTACCAGTACTAGCGGCGCGAGGCATCCTGGAGAATACTTGCCACTCCTCAAGATATTCGGAAGGAGTTTCGAGAAGAAAGTGAAAGCTGTTGGTGAAGCCATGGATGCGATCTTGCAGCGTTTGCTTGATGAGTGTAAGGGAAATAAAGACGGTAACACTATGGTTAATCACTTGCTCTCTTTGCAACAACAAGACCCAGAGTATTACAGTGAGGTCACTATCAAAGGCCTAATGCTGGTAACCAATCAAACACACTCATATATTTTTTTCAGTTATATTTAAATGCGGGTGGTGACACAACGACAAATTTTTTTTTTTTTTGGTTAAATGTTAAATTAACAATATTTTTATTATGTATAACAAATTAACTAATTATGTGCGAAACAGGGCATCATGTTTGCTGCATCAGAGACCTCGGCCGTGACGATAGAGTGGGCGATGGCGAGTTTATTGAACCACCCGGAGTTGTTGGACAAATTAAAACTAGAGATCGATGAGAAAATCGGACAAGACCGTTTGATCGACGAATCAGACATTCAAAACCTGCCATACCTCCAAAACGTAGTGTCGGAGACACTCAGGCTATACCCAGCGGCGCCGCTTCTTGTGCCAAGATTAACGGTAGAGGACATCAAAGTCGGAGGATACGACGTGCCACGTGACACGATGGTGATGGTGAACGCATGGAGTATTCACAGGGATCCAGAACTTTGGAGCGAACCAGAGAGGTTCCACCCAGAGAGGTTCAATGGCGGAGGAGAAGGAGAAAAAGACGACGTTCGTACGCTCATAGCGTTTGGAAGTGGACGGAGAATGTGTCCCGGCGCTGGATTAGCGCTCAAGATTGTGACGTTGGCGTTAGGATCGTTGATTCAATGCTTTGATTGGGGAAGAGTCAACGGCCAAGAGATTGATATGACCGAGGGTCCAGAGATGGCGATGCGTAAGGTGGTGCCGTTACGAGCCATGTGCCAGCTTCGACCCGTTATGAATAAGATTCTTAATAACGACTCGAATGTTTAATTAGTTCTACTTTCATATTTTCTAATGAAATAATTGTTGCAGTTTGGTGCGTTTCTGTAATCAAGACTATCTGTGTAAGCGAATAAATTGAAACCTAGCCTTTTTCTCCTCCTCTGTTTCATTTCTTAACATATTATATATTTTACCATGTTTTTATATCGAGTTATGAACTTAGTTCAAACTTAAATAATAATTGCTACCAATCATGTTTCATTTAAAAAAAAAAAATTTGAATTTGAGTTTGAATTTTGTTGAGTTCTAATTAATTTACAATTTTAGTTATCTTCTTTGTAAAACTGTAAAACGAAAACGTAACTCAAAAACATGAAATCTCACGTGCTATGATATGTAAAGAAAAATAATAAGAGCAAAATTGCTGTTTTTATTTGATAATATTCTTAAAAATTCTAGACATCTAAATTTCTTCTTTTTGGCCAAAATTACTGAGTTTTTTTTTATCTCCATTTGAATAATCAAGACAAAGTTGTATAGCGGAGATTTAGAAAGAATGAACTTTGCATATTTGAACAAAAAAAAAAACAGAGGCAAGAATTGATGGTCAATTTGTTTAGCTCTATCTATTCCCTCAATAAAAATGTATAATGTTTATAGATCATTCCATTTGTTGGAATCATAGTCGAACAAATTTATTAAGAAACGATGGGGAAGATATAGAGAGGAAAATGTAAAAATTTGCACAAAAAAAAAAGAAAATGAATAGTCATCCATGTTGCTTCTATCGACAATCCACTACGTACATTTTGTTGCTTTTGCTCAACACTTACACATTCGGACGGTTTAAATTGGAAATATGATACCGTTTGTGTAAGATTTCGACGAAGTTTTGGGAACATATGATTTATGCGTGATTAAGTTAATACTAATACATTTTCTCTAGTGTTTAGGTGTAGTTGGCTTTCTCTTGACACATAGATGTAGAAAAAAAAACAAAAAAAACTCATGTGACTATTACGAGATGCGACATGGAAAATGGATCTGTGTGCTTGTCTGCATAAAGTGTACGGAGGGAATTATTTTCACAGCAAAATTTAATCCACACGTGGGACTCGTTCAACCACATATTTTAAGAATTTTTCTTGCAGGCCCAGTTTTCATGTCACTCTGACAAGTCAGTGTCTGCGGCCACTCCGAGCTTTAAGACCTTACAAAATATGAATAATGCCAATACTACAATCCATATATATATATGTATATGGGAGTTGAGTAAAATAATACTTTATTTATTTTCTTAATTTGTAACTTTTCCAATTTTCTTAATTTGTAACTTTTCCATATAACTGTTATCTCGAATGAGCGTGTTCAGAATCCTGATCCGAAATTAGAAATGATCTTTTTGGTTGATAAAATCCAATTTCCATGATTCCTTCATTTATTTAACCATCATCTAAAAGAAAGTCTGAATTTGGACCTGAAATTCCTAGCTTCTGAAAATCAAGGCTTTTCCTCCTAATCATAGTCACTCGATTGACATTTATTTGATCAACTTCATTCATATAATACATACTATTCTCCCGTTTTGAAACGGTCAAATTAAAAATCCGGATTAAAGATTTATGTAAATACACATAGAACACCGAGTTTAAGATCGAGTAGCAGCTAATGTGTTGGCAATGTCGATGACAAAACGATATCTAACATCTCCTCTTGCAAGTCTGTCCATGGCAGTGTTCACATAATCCATGGATATGATCTCAGTGTCTGCTTTTATGCCATGCTCAGCTGCAAAATCAATCATCTCTTGCGTCTCTTTCATTCCTCCAATTCCACTTCCTGCTATCGATTTCCGTCCTGTCAAATCACGGTTTCATCATATTGAAAAAGACTGAATAAACTAACTAATATAAAAGTCTATTACTTAGGGTTATATATACCTATGATTAAGGAAAATGAATGTAGATCAAATGGCTTCTCCGTTGCACCGAGTAGAACAAGTTTACCATTGGATTTTAGTAGTCCAATTAATGGTAATATCGAATGTGATGCAGAAACAGTATCGATTATGCCATCCATAGTCCCCATTGCGGCCTAACATTATGTAAAACAATGAAATAAGAAACATATGTTAATTCACTCACTGATAATTGGTTTTAAATTGAGTCCCATAAGCATTGAACATTGATATATAGTTTACGTTTAACCTGCATTTGGTCTTCATCAGTACTAACCAAGAACCCATCAGCTCCAAGATTTTCAAGAGCATCCTTACATTTCCCCATGGTCGAACTAACCACTGTGACTTTAGTCCCAAATGCCTTAGCAAACCTCACCCCAATGTGTCCAAGACCGCCTAGCCCCACGATTCCGACATGTATCCCCGGTCCGGCCAATCCAAAGTACTTCATAGGACTATACATTGAGATGCCTATATGTAACAATATTTACTCATCACCATTAACATACTACTTAAAAAAATTTGATAATAAAATGTGTATCGTTCAGTAAGTGACGATTACAAATGAACCAGAATAGTCCAATACTGGAGTAAAATCCATAAATATGATATATGATTCATCAAATGGAACGTAAATATGAAGAATTGATTTAAACCTGCACAAAGCAAAGGTGCGGCCGAAGCGAGAGGCAATGTGTGGGGAATTTTGACGGCGTAGCGTTCGTCGACAAGAACGTGGTCGGAGTATCCACCGTAGTTAACCGTTCCGTCGTGGTGAACTCCGTTATAGGTTGCGACTGCTTTGGTGCAATAGTTTTCTTGATCTTCACGGCAGCTCTCGCACGTGCGGCACGAATCTACTATGCATCCCACACCGACTTTGTCCCCAATGATGAATTTTCTCACTTTGTTCCCTATCTCACTCACTTCTCCGACGATCTCGTGACTGTAATGTAATAAACGTTATATTTATCTCTTACAATTATGAGATGAAACATTTTCTAAACTATTGAAACCTTTTTTCTTTTTTTTTTTATCTTAAAAGAGGGTTATAGTCAACTCTAAGTGATGGTGGTAATAATGGAGGCGAGTGCTCATTTTTGGCAAACTTATGTGAGAGTAATAATTGATTTATCTGACTAATAATTTTTTAATTTAGCCAAAAGAAAAGAGGTAAGTAAGTGCTCCACTATAAACAGTGGGCAAACAAGAATTTGCCACATTTAATTCCACTCAATTATATATAATTTTGGTCTCTAATAAGTAATTTTACCAACCAAATCGACTATTTTAATATCTGAGACACATGATACCCAATATTTCAGAAAATATTGGATATCATGTCACCAATACCCAATTTATATATAATCCTAGACTTATTTTTTTGTCAATTTAGATTAATAAATTAGAATCCAGGGGTTAACTAGCCAATTCAGAAAGAGCAAACCTACAAAAGTAAAGTTTACCTATATAATTTTAACATTGTGAACCTAAGTACCTAACAGTCGGCTCTTAATTGGTACAATCGTAAACTATTCTAAATCATCATAAGCCAAAGTTTGGTTTTCTTAACAGGTGTTTTTGGATCAATTTTTTTATGGCTACAATGTGATTTCTGAAATGGTCAAATTTGTGGATCTATTGAAAATTAATCTTAAAATTAAAAAGAAAAAATCACTGGACGCTAAATTTGTTTTTTTTTTATTAAATAAACGCTTGATTTTAACGCTGTAATAATTTGTTTTTAACAGGTGTAAACAATTTACAAAAAGTATGTTATTGAGAAAGAAGAAGAAAAAACAAGAAACAGCGTACCCAGGAACCAAAGGGTAAATAGAGGAATGCCATTCGTTCTTGAGACAGTGGAGATCACTATGACATATTCCACAATATAACACCTTCACTCTCACTTCTTCCTCTCCTGTTTCTCTGCACATACCATCATGTAACATCATCATCATCATCATGGCTACATTAATCATCCATCATGTAACATCATCACTCATTCACGTTACCTTCTAGAAAAGACAAAGGGAGAGAGATGGCCTGAGGAGTCTCTCGCGGCCCAACCAAGCGCCTCGACGCTCTGCTCTCTCTCTCCTGATCTCTCCATCTCTCTCATTCTTTTTCTTTCTTTGTTTTCGAGGACCAAAGTATATATACAGAATACATAGGATCTAAAACGCCGCGTTTGATTTGAGAAATATCGATTTGACTTTTGGTCCCTAGCTCATACCAAAACATGTACTTAATGTTACTAGAATGTTACATAAATGTATTTCAGATGTGTACTTTTTTCAAAATATTTAAGATAAAATAATCCCTGCTATCACTCAACTCATTTTTATTAAAAAGTCTATCACACTCTAGAAGGACCTTCCAAACGAAGATAATCATACATAACACCTGTAAACGAACTAGTGTTCCGGTCTTGAGTAAGAAAAATCGTATTATTACCAACCCTAAGCAATTTTCCATGAACATCGATATTGTACAATTTGTACAACCCATGAATTCCATGCCTAGCGATCGCGCTATCCCGACCTATTAACCCGGTCGTGAAAATAGGTTTGGACTTAGAGTCGTTAACCCGAACAAATAAATCCGCCATCGAGGCTGCAGCCAAAGCCATTCGAAGTGTGTAGTTTCCAGTTTGAGTCACTTCCTTTAAATTAAACACAATCTGCCATGTCGTTTCTTGATATGTCCCATTTCCAGCATTTCTGTACATTATAGAAAAAAATATCTTTGTATCAATTGATTTAAGTGAACATACGACATTTTGAATTATCACAAAATATATAATACCTGGGGACGTGTGCATAGAACCAGTCTTTTTTATAGTCACTCGCTTCAACATTATAAATAAGATCCTTTCGAGGATACAAAACACTGTAACGATCCCATAGACCATATTGTCTAAACCTGCATAATTATTATATTGATAAAACACCATTTAGTTTTTTTTTTTTTTAATTATACCATAAATAATATATCCGATCGGTTGGTTAGTTATATAATACCTGTCTTGAGGAGGATTTGAGTGATTAAGATAGAGCTTGGTCAAAAGGGTTGGGTCCGGATCTGGAATATATAATTCTGCGGCGGTCCGGTCCGGTTCTCCGATTTCCCACAATGTCGGACCGTTTCTCGGCGGCTCGTACACTATGGATCCTACGTTTATCACGCTACCTACACCCACCAAACACGAATAAATTTTTATATGTTGGCTACCAAATAGTTGGGCCTTTATGGGCCTTATATTATACTTCTTTAGCTGTGGGCCATCTAAAACTTAGTATGAAAATAAAACATAAGATAATGGCCCAAAACGTTTGGTATTATTATAATATAATGTATGGACCTAATGGCCATTAATGCTTCTGTACTTGGATCTAAACACATACTTCATGATGTAGTATAAACCAAAAATATCTGATATAAATAAATTTAATGTACCTGGTGTGATGATAATGCCACGCTCGTATTTATAGTCACCGATAAATCCAAAAAGCCATGCGTAGAGACTATAATTCCCTGGTCTCACATTCTCTATTGTGAACATCCCCATTTTGTCTGCTCGTGTCCAAAATTGATAACCCTTTTGTCGAAAAATATATATTTTTTTAATAGCGGTTAGTCTAATTCGTCTGTGAGAAACTGAGTTAGTAGTCAGGATACAAATAGTATTATACTATTATTACAAGATTATAAAAATATAGTACCTTGTTTTCGGTTTGCCATGAACCAGCTTCACCCGGTATTGCTAAACCCACAAAAGCAAATTCCCCGAATGACTTCGACTTGTTTATGTATCTACAAAATTTATAATTTCACACATTTGGATTTAAAACAGTATTTCGAAGATATATACGACAGTGTTTTAAGAAAATTATATAAATATATTTGTTTACCTGTCCATGACAAAGAATTGACCTTTGACTGTCCCTCTTTGGTGACGAAGAGGGTAATCTACTGACTTCACGAAATCATAAGGCCAGCTTTGGACCTCTGCAGCCATCTACAAAATTGGTTTAACATTTTTCATATTACATAAATCATGATTAATTATGAGAATAAAATGAAACAATGGGTCATTGATACGACGACGAGACCTGTCGTTTAGCATCGGTCCAGAGAAGATCAGGAGAGGAGGCAGAGTTGAGATAAACAAAGACAGGACCAAACACCTTCTTCCATGGCTCGTTGCTTATATAAGTTGTGTTCATATCTTTCCCCACGTAATGTACACTTGTAAACATCTAAAAACCCAATATATATTCTTAGAACCCGAATAATTAAAAGAAGAACTCAAGAAGAGGAAATATATCGAGAAACCCAATATTTTTTTTTTAGTTAATAACATTTGATATTAAAAATGGAAAACAGGGTTTTTAATTGAGAGAGAGGATGGACTCACCGAAAGGGTCGTAGGTCCCACATGAGAAGTGAGATCTTGTTTGATGGGCCCACAAACACGAAACTCATCGGTGGGAGTAATCATCCAGAAACCGACACGTTGGTCCGAGGAAATCCAACCATGTACTTTATTGTCCTTGCCTTCCTTTGAGTACATATACTTATCATCAACCTGCGCGTCACACCCAATCAATTACTTCTTTTTTTTTTTTTATGTTATATATTTAACCAAAAATGCAAATTTATTTTTCGAAAACTTTATTTGAATGTACTTTTGGTAGTAGCCGGTGTGAAAATATTCAAGATTCATATACAATTTTGTTAGTGGAGTAGAAACTTGACTGAACAAAAGTATATAAATTTTGCGGATTAATTTTTATATACCTGCCCTTTAAGTATATGGTTTTGTGGATTAATCAATCGAACAGCTTCTTTGTAAGCCAATGGACTAGCACGACCACTAGTGATATCTCGATCTGCTGCAGAAGGCATAACTTTCTGCCGATCATCCGATATAACCATCAAATCGAATCTGGAAATTCAAAGAAAAAAAAAAACATTCTCAAACACAACATCTTTAGCAGTAAAACACAACATATTAAATTTTTAATAAAACATAATGGTTACTTTGTTGTGTTAAGCTTGAAGACGATCCTGGTTTGGTCCATCTCCACTTTTGGCCAACCTTTTAACCTCTCTAACACAGCGTACATGTATACTCCGGACACACCACTTCGAATGATATATCTTAAAAAAAAAAAAAAAACTATTTTCAATTATGATTAATCTATATTTAATTTCTAAAAAAAAAATAGTAAAATTTTGTATTGTTGCAAATTGAGCGTACCTCTTGTCAACGTTTAGTGGGGCTCTCGAGCCGCGTTGAGAGATATTCCATGTTCTCGAAAATGAAATTTCGACATGCTCACTTGTTTGATTTATAATATCAAATTTTGTTCCTACTAAACTGTTAAAACATGATATCAATATGAAATAAATAAATATATATATATATACACATGTGTAATATAGGTATGGTTATGTATAATATATATCAACAAAAAGATACATAGAGAGATAGATTCGAAAACTCACAAATCTGATAGAGGTTTTTGTCCTGGCTCGTACCATACTACGTCCCAATACCTATATATATATAATTGTAATTATATATCAAACGAAACATTTTTTAATACTTTTCTCAAAAGCTATATAAATTTAGATATATATAGATGTATCGTACCCGCGATTCACAATTTTGTCGTCCAACACATTGTCAAAGCCATTGTACTTGATTCCAGTTATTAAGCCTGGTGGAGTCGAGAAGGTGACTTGGATGATACCGTTATCAACGACCAACTTGAACAACAAAAAATAAGCATCAAACCTCATATAGTCATATATAACAATTTTTGGATCGAAATATTCTAAGATATTAAAAGAATAAAACCTTATAGTAGCATAATTAAACTAAATATTCAGAAGATGAAATAGACATTTCGATCGTACTTGGTTAGGGCCAACTTTCTTAAGCGTAACCGGGTGAGGTGCAAGTTTTTGTCCCGGTTTAGCGATGTTTAATTTGTTTCTGTAATAGAAGAATTATAATTGGAAAAGCAAAATATTAAGAAATTACAATAAATTTTTTTTTAAATGTTCACTTAAATGTACATGGACGTATGTGTAGATTCAACTGTGGATCTGGATTACATTCGAAAGGGGAAAGAAATCTAATATTTTTAACATTTGAATTTTGAAGATAAAATCAAAATAAAACAAGATTAAAAAATAGGACCAGTTCCAAAAACACAAATATATTCTGGAAAAAAAAAATTATTATCTCTTGTCCCTCAAAGAAAAAAATCACAAGTCTTATGACAATCTAATTGAGTTTCGATAATATAATAGATATAATTTCGTAAAACACGATTTAGAGAAAAGACAGAGAAGTTAAGAGAACATACCTTGAATGAACACCTTGAAGAATGAAAATAAGAACGAAAACCTGAGTCATGACCCGACCCACCTTCATTCTCGGAGCTCCATTTTTCATCTCCTTCGCCAATTCACTAAACCTCCGACAAAGAAAATTAGAAAACAAAAGATCAGACAATATTTTTTTTAGCCAAAATGATACTTTATGGTCTATAGAACTATTAGGTCAACCTGTACGTATCAATTGTAATCAGCCAGCGAAGTTTAAGTAGATCCATGTGGGTTATGTCTAAAAATTATATAATTACAAATAGATCTTATATGTGTAAACATATACGCTTTAACCATTAAAAAAAAAAAAAAAAGTGTAAACACATACGTTGACTTAGAAAATAAAACCATTGTTCTTCTCTTTGTTGGGTTCTTTTGCAGCTTTGATTCCCCGGAGAACAAAATGAACTCTCCACAGAAGAAAGTTATATCTCTCGTAAAATATTTTTATTTTCCTTTTTTATTTACCAGCTAGATTATAATCTCTAATTAACAAAAAAAGAGATCACAATCTTTTATAACTCAGATCCAAAGGCGGGGGAGGTGTATTATATTTATATTTGTGGTAACATGAAAAACAAAATCAAAAATAAAATGTCGTCAAATTTGTTTCCTTTTACTTTTGTGCAATGGAGGGTAAGTTAAGAAACTAGTTTCCCGTTATCTTATTTCCAAAATTTTATGCCACCTATTTTATTAAGAAACAAAAAAATAGAACTTCTAAATGAATTCATGCGAGTGTGCTTCAGTAATTAATTTTGTCAAATTACAACGTTAGTTAGTTATGAGTGACGCATAAAAAACTACTTATGTCCATAACTAAGAGTGACGCATATTAAAAAATAAATTGAAAAAGTGACGCATATTATAGAGAGGAAATGTCAGGCTTAATAGTTATATTTTAAAAAAATATATATATATATTGTTAAGTGTTAAGAGACATGAACCTATCAAACCATTGATAATAACTTTGGAGTTGAATTCTAGAATCTAGTTTTTAAGAATTTTGAGATGTTTCATTAAAGGAAAGGTACAGAAGTTATTATTCAGTCAAATCCAACAAATTTGAATTCTAAGTCGTAAAAATTTGGTGTTAGTAACATATTGTACTTATTAGAGATATTTTATTTTTTAATTGAAAAAACAATATTTGACCAACTTTTATACATGAGATAAATATAAATATTTGTTTTGTTAATTTTTTTTCTTTGTGTGGTTCGTCTTCTCTCTTTAATATATATAAATTTTATGATTTTTCATCATATTATTTTTCTATAACTTGACTATTTTAAATCGAGATTCAAATTAATGATTGGAACATGCAAGTATGCAACTCGTTTTCTCTCTTTAATATATATAAACCTTATGATTTTTTAGATCCAAATTAATGACTGGAACATACAACCTTTTTTTTCTTTTTCTTTTTTCTGTTTATCAGTGCTTTATACTATATTATCCTCTTAAATCAAAAAAACATAAGATCATATTTACCACATCTTCTTAAAAGTTTATTTGTTAGAAAAATAGTATGAATATTCTTTTGCAAAATGAAGGAGAAAGTCTCATGTATGATTTTCATGTAAATAGTTTTTGCTGTTTGTTTTTTTTTTAAATGTGCTTTAGCAAAAAGAACTCAAGACAAGTACGGACTGACATATGATACTAGTTTAATAACATTGAAATCTATTGGGCAATTCTCATTAATACCATCAAAATGGGTTTTGTAGACACATATACCACACAAGAAGAGAATGTTCCAATAATACCACAATTTACAAACCCAATTACTAAAAAGCTCTTACTGAAACTAACCAAAACCAAAAAAAAAAAACAAAAAAATCTCGCCAAACCCCTCGACCCAAATCTCGTCATTCGCTTCGCGAAACCATCGCCATCGCCGGCTACACCATCGTCGTCACCGTCAATCTCGTCGACGCCGTTAAGCTCGATGTCGTTGTCCTCTCGGTTGATTCAAGTTTCTTGAGTATCCCAAATCGGATTAAACCCTAATTTGCCAAAAAGAGAATATCGCCGACAATCGCCGATTGCCAAAATTGTTGCTGGAGGTTGCCGGAATTATCATCGCCGGCTTTCTAAGAGGTACTCTCTCTCTCTCTCTCTCTCTCTCTCTCTCTCTCTCTCTCTCTCTCTCTCTTTTTCTCATATCGAATTTCTAATCCTAGCTTCAATCTTACATGTTTCTTCTCAAATTTTAGCTCTAACTCAACTGAACTCAAGTCTTCCATTCTCTTCACCGTTCCCACCATTTTCGTTACTGGAGTTTGTCATTGGGTTAATTGATTGACATCTATCGCTTTTCTTTTATCTTCAGATTAGATTTTTGTGCCCAATTGTCTCATGGTGTCACATATCTTTGCATAACGTATAATTTATTACATTTTCGTTTCATTGTGTTCATAAAGTTTGATTCTTACACTGAAATTTCTCCAAATTTGTGTATTCTCGTTCTTCAATATTGGAAATGCTTAGACTTCTGGAATGCTGGTTTTTTCTTCCTCTTTTCGTATATATCCAAAGATTCCTCCATGAATGATTCTTGGATTGTTAAAGTGTTTGTGGCTTTGTGTAGTTTTGAAACCAAAGCTAATTATCTTAAAAACGAGTGCTTCTCGTAGTATGTGATTAAAGTGTTGCCAAATGTTGAAACTCGTATGCTCTTATGGAATTTTGGCCTAAACTTGGATTCCATTTGGTTAAAGAAACTGTGGAACCTCGTATACTCATTTTCTGGGATTAATGTCTTGCCCAATGTACTTCTCATATTCTGTTAAGTGGAGTCTATGGCATTTTAATCGCAACTTTTCGAGTTCACTGATTGTGATGTATATATAGAGATTGTGTGACAGCGTGGATCAGAGGCTTTCTACTAACCTTTCTCAACCAAATCCAGCAGATGAAGTATGATCTAGAGAAAAATTTTATGAGCTCACTGTCATCATAAAAAACAGTCTTCTATTACGTTTTAGTAAGGGCTTCCTAAACATTAGTAAAGCTTCCTAAATATTCAGGTTAACAATAAAGTCTTTTTCAAATTTCTAAGAACCAAGTTTAAATGTTCAAATATACATAAATTTCTTCACATTCATAGCTTACCATACTATTCTTCTGTGGCTGCAAGTATCTAAGCAAATATGCATTTATCTGATTATTTAGGAAGGATTACCTAACAATTAGGAAGGCCTTACTAAATTATTTCTTACATTTATTTTACAGGTACAAAGATGAGAGTTTTGTTGGTCTTATCAATAACTTGTTTTATAAAAAATCGGTACAAAGATGAGAGTTTTGTTGGTCTTATCTGATTATTTACAGTTTTTTTGCGATTTAGGAAGGCTTCTCAAAATTTTAGGAAGGCTTTCCTAAAATCTTTGAGAAACAAGCAATGTTATAGCTTTTATAAGACTTTCACATGCTCGATGATTGCTTTAAAAGCTGCTTGTATCACAACATAAATTTAATGAATTTATGTTTGTTGTGCCAAGTCTATTGAAATCACTTTCTCTTTTCTAACAAGATACATCTTCTTATCAATCAATGTATATAATTATTGAGAAACTATATTTTTTGTTGTCAGGTTTTGTAGAGAAACTCTCATCTCAACTTGAAATTTCGGGCTGACCTGTAAAAATGAGCTATCAACACCGAGAAGAGGAAGTCCTTATAGTTTTTTTTTTATGTTTTAGGAAAGCTTTCCTAAAACTTAAGAAACCTTCCTAAACATTTACAATCATTGAATTAGTGTACTTACTTGCATAAGTTATTAAGAATTTTTTTGGTTCTTTAACAAGAGAAAATGATGTACTTTCTGTAGAAGATGATGATTCCGGTTACATGATCCATACAAATAAACAATTATACTCTTTATCTTCAATTACTAGCAAATGCTATAATGAAAATAGGATATTTGGTTCTTACAAAAAAAATACACTACATATAATCGTTTTTAACGTTTTAGAAAAGTCTTCCTAAATTTTTAGGAAGGTTTCCTAAATTTTTACAAATCATTGAATTAGTATATATTTTGTTGGTGTAACCTCTCATTCAATCTTTTGCTTGAGAAAACTTAAAACCACGATCAAAACAAAAAATACTCATGTTTAGGAAGATTGTGTAACAATTTAGGAAAGCCTTCCTAAAACGTGTAAAAAGCTTCCTAAAATATTTGGATAGCTTTCTAAAAATGCTTAATATATGGTAATATCATTTACCACATAAGTATATTCCAAAACAATCACAAAATATGAACTTTATTCTTACAAAAGTTAACCAATTACACACTGTAACCAATTTTATTCTAAAAATGACTCAATCTGCATATATCTTTGTCATCCTCTATCACATTCCTCGATTATTCTCCACATCACAAGTCTCTTCATCGTTTATGTTATTTGACTGAAGGATGATGTCAATATTCTCAAGAGTAGTTAGGTTGCATTTGCCAGTCACCTAAAAGTAAATGAAAAGATCTTTGTATTGTAAGGCTTCCCAAATTCAAGAAGACCTTCCTAAATCATTAACGATCAAGGAGTGTAAACTTAAATCATGCAAATTGTGTAAGAAGAATAATAAAGGTGATGTTACCTTGCTCTTTTCATGGACATTAGATTCATTTATATATGAATCATCGTAAAAAAACACGATTGTTGATTACAATTTTCTTTATTGTGTATTTTCTTTGACTGAATGTTAGTATGGGAAGAGTAACAATTGTCTTAAAATTAGAATAGTGAAGGACAATGCCGAAGACTTTCTAAGATATTAGCAATCCTTCCTGAAATTCTCAGAAAGACATAAGCCATATTAAGGAAGCTTTTTTTGTATATTTAGGAAGGCTTTCCTAAATCGTTACAAAACGAGGAATGTACACTTAAATCATGAAATTTGTGCTAGAATAGCTATTTGATTGCATATTTCACTCACTGTTACATACAAACGAATCAGTTCAAGATCTTTTTTACCGTACAATTGAATTTTCTTACTTGACGATCATTTCGCATGTATATCGGTGGAGAATCTTCTACCATCAATTTCATTCTCAAAGGAAGTCTGTAACTGAGTGTGATATCTTTCACAGAGCTATCAACTTTGAAATCTTTGATAACACCTTAACTAGTTCCTTGCATATGACATTCTCATCTATGTCACAAGGTATCCTCAATTGTATACAAATAGAATATATCTCCACCATACATACCTGTAATAAACAAAGAAAATATAATTAAGGAACATACATGAAACACAAAATATTCAATCCAGTGATAGAAAATAACATCAAATACAAAATCTCCAATCAACATATATATAAAACCAAAAATCTGCCTCATTTCCATTTACACCAACAATCTGTTTAACTACCTTATGTTTATGACACCAAGAATATCTACAAGGACCATGATTACAACACAATACTTACAATTCACGTCAAAGATTAGTCTCTTGATGTCGGTTTCTCAAGTTCAGACCATAGATAGTATCTTGTTTTCTCAATCAACTACTATGCATAAAATAATCACCGTGGACCATTCCAATATGCAAGACAACAACAAAAATCAGATTGGATCAAGATAGCCTTACATACACTTTCATCAAGTTTATCTATATAAACATTTGAGAACATAGACAAACATATACCAGTGAGCTTCAATCGAATATAAATCGAATTTCTCTGTAATCAAGGTTTCAGTTCGATCCAATCGTGAGGTTAATCGCGAACAATGATTATATGAAGCTTCGATCGAAACACTCCAATTGGACAAAAGCTTTGAGATCGGAACGCGAATGAAGCTTCGAGATTGGAATTATGAGTTGAAGCTTCAAGCGAAATTACGAATGGAAACTTCAAGATGGTGAGTGAGATCGACAAGATAGATCTTTGAAGGGGAGAGATCAGCAAAGGAGAATGATCGGCATCGCCGAAAAAGACATCGGCATGAGATCGTCGACGGAGAAAAAATGGTATTTTTATTAATTTTAGAAAATTGTAATTTTTTTATTTTTTAGGCTTAATTAGAATAAGGGGTAAAGAATCTTTATCATGTTTAATTAATGGTATTAGTGGAAATTTTGTCCTTGTGTGGTATTGGTGTCCACAAAACCAAATTTTATGGTATTGAGAAGAATTTCTCAAATCTATTTTATATTCAAATATATACTTAATATCAAAAATTAATAATTATGGTGACAAAAACAATAGTCATGGGATGCCAAGAAAAGAAGCAAACTCACGTCATTTAAAACTATGTTTTATTTTGTTTTTTGAAAGTTGATATCTCGTCTTCTTGGTTCATTTTGGCTCCACTTCGATAAGAATATTTAATACAATTTAGTTTCAAAATTTAATTGTGGCTCGTCTTGGATTTTTTTTTTTTTAAGAAGCTTGTACATAAACATTTTTTTTTATTTTGATCAATAAATTTAAAATTTTAATTAAAAAAATTGAATATATTCAAAAAAACATTTTCAATAAAACAGTGGTTAATAAATAATTCTTAATTGTTTCAATAAATTAAAAAATAATAAAAATATAAAATTCATAATGTGTTATTTAAAAAATAACGCAAGTATGTCATAATTTCAAATTTAGTTAATATTCTATTATTATTCATTTATATGATTAATTACTAAACAAAATATATAGTTTGTCCATCAATATTTACGTGTAATTTTTTTTAAAAAACAATCTTTCAATCCGAAGTAAGAGGTATGACTTATAAAAGGTTTGATTATACAGGGGCCGTAAAAAAAAAAAGAGGGGTAATTAAAGTTTTGGTTTAAGCCTAATTACAAATCTTGGTTAATGGGCTTCTGGGCCATAAGACTAGTAAGGAAGTTCTTTCAAATTGCTCTTCGAATCATGGTCACTAGTCCATAGAGATTATGCAAATAATCAATGGTATAAGATTGGTATATATGTGTATGTGTTTGTCTGTCAACGAATTAGTATTATTATTGTGTGACCATTCAAATTTAAATCTGTATGATATATTTATATATTGTTACAAACAACAAAGTAGTTGAATTTAATGTCTAACTATTCATATCCATATTTGTTCATTGATATATTCGAAATTCAGACATAAGAAAAAGATATCTGAATTTGTTAAAACAAAGTAATTATATAAAATAATATTCTATAACTTAGTAAAACAGAAAGTAATTAGAAAACTACAAAATTAAATTCGAAAATAAAGCAAATTCTATTTTTTCGTATATAATTCTAAAATTAAATTTTCTATGTAATTTATTTTAAATTATAAATATATTAAATTTGAATTATAATATCTTAATTTAAAAATAAAAATACCTGTATTTCGATTTAGTTATGACAATTTATGATTTTATTATCTGAATTTAAATATTTTTAAATTATGATTTGTTAGGTTCTATCTATCACCAGGAGTGATTATTTTATGACATATTCTAGAATTAAAAATAAAAATAAAAAATACATCCACACTTTACCTATCGTTTTAGTGTTAACTATTTATCCAACATATAGATATTGTATAACTTTCCGATAGGTATGATTACTTTAAAGGAATCCAAATCGATCAAATATTTAAGTCTATACAGTCCACTAAAGGGGCATCTATTGTCACGAAGTATGAAGCTTATGATCAGTTGAATTAATTAATTTGTAAATGACAAATACATTTTGGGCACTCTGAGTAAAATTAATTGTCAATTCCTTTTTGAGCTATCCTCAATTATGCAACACACTATCGCTTTAAATCATGCTCTCCATTTATCGGATTACTTTAAGAACTATGTAAGGAATCATTATTTAAATATGGGATTTTAATATACTAGTGAGTTATGATGACATTTTCAACTAGTGTTACCGTTGGTCTCGAGTGCTTTGTTTATCATATGCACAATATTAATTATGGTGTATTCTAAAGTTTCAACTTTTCAATACCAATTGAATTTCGTTGGTTCAGTCTGTCTGAGTTTTTGTCCCAGTTCAGGTCTAATTTTTTGGTTTTAAGTTTTTTTTTTAGTTCTGTGTATACGTTGGTTGGGATTCCTTCAAACACAAAATATATTTGATCCAAATTTTCTTTTCACAAAAGTTTAAGTATCTTTAAGAAATATTTTTCTTTGATTGTTTTTTTATTTATTTATAGTTTACCAATTTATTGGTGCATCAAAAGCAAAACCTTTTGATTTAAAATTATAATTCAAATAACTTCCGTTCATTTTTCATTCAGTAACTTGCAAATTTGCATTTTAACATTTGTTTTTGCAGAAATGCTTCTGAGTCGAAAGAAATGTACAATTCATATGTATAAAAAAATCACTGCGAGTAATTGAGTTTCTAATAATATAATCATAAATGTTTTTGATATAGATATGTTTCCAAAAATATATCAAATTTTTTTTTAAAAAAACAAAACTTTTCTAAACTTTTCACATATCATTTATTTTCAATCGCAAAATCTAAACCATAATTAAACCCTGAATCGCAAAATCAAAACTATAACCTCAGAATCATAAATCCAAATACTAAGATTTACACCTTATCTCAAACCGTTAAATCCTAATTAGCGTTTGAAATGCACAAATTATCGATCCGACGGAATTAACAAAAAAAAATGCATACTAAAAGACCATCAACAGACACCTAATGCTTTATTTTTCTCCTTTTCTCTCTCTCTCTCCCTGTCTATCAATCTTTCACGTGCGTGTCTTTCTCTCATAAGCATTTTTGTCCAGAAAGTATAAGAAAGCTACTTTCTTTAGCAAATTATTATACCAATACACCATAAGTCCTCTTTATTATACAGAGTTATCTTTTATATAGTATCAAATTTTGTCTTTGTTACTTTTACTTACTACTATAGAGAAGAAAAGGTAAAAATGAAATAATGGCCAACAACTTTGGAACATTTAGTACAATTTCCACCAGTCTTCAAGTTCCAATGCCAATCTTTTCAACTCGACCTTTGCAATTACAACTATAATAATTATCTTCGGAAATCTGATCAGAAGAAGATAAAATTTAAAACTATATCTACCCAAAGATCATGTGGGATTTAGTTTTTAAAACATCAAAAGGGACAACACCTATCTCTTTTCTTGGGCTGATCAATAATCTAAATAAGGTTTATTATCATTCACACTATCACTCTGAGTACCCTCTCACGTGAATTTTATAGCACTAACCAGAAAGAAAGAAAAGAAAACTATATTCTATATAACCACTAGGTATTTTACATTTCTCTAAACATGCTTTTTTGTGAAATGGTAGACTAATTATGAAGAATAATGGAAATTTGCGGTAACCAATTCAAATGTATATAGTTGACTACGATATTCTCCAATCTTGACTAACAAGCCAAAATAATTGGACTATCACTTTTTGATATATATCTAAGTTATCATGTATCACATAAACGCATGGTTTAAAACTTCAATCTGGTTTAGCATTATATATATGCTAAAAAAAATTATTTGATTTGATACACGCTCAAGTGTTGTGACAATTAGCTACATAAAATGCTTAGTTGGTGTAAACTGTAAAGTTACAAGAATCACCTGAAAAACTATATTCTATAAAACAATTGGTGTTTACAGAATAGATCTGGTACTTGAACAACATGTAGTCAGTATGGGTGTGTTATTAAACACAACAAACTACAGTAAGCTTTATTTTAGTAAAATAAAAATTAGGTCATCTGTGAGAGTGAGACCTATTATTTTTTGCTGCTGTTTGGCAACTCGCTTCTGGATTATAGATTCTATACATGTGTTAGATATCTGGTTTAGTCATTATTAAGAATGGTTCTTATACAGTAAAAGAAAACACACAGAAAAATATTGGTATAGACCTATAGGAGTCTTAAGATAACCAAAATAAACAAAGAATGATAATAGTAGATAGTTTCTTTTTTTGGACTTCAAATATCTGAAAAACTGAAACTTAAAACTTGAAACTTGAAAGAGAGTTAAAACTTAAAACCCGTCGAAATGATTATTATTGGTAAAATCGAAATGATTCGCTGATGATTGACACCTGGCGTGAATGAGACTAAATCTTTATCTTAAGACGACGATAATTGGGGATTTGGTCTCTTGGAAACACTTTTAAGATTCTTTGTTAATAGAAAAAGAGCAAAATCTGAAGTCGAGTTTGAGATTCGAGATGTGATTGGTTCGAAGCAGTCGAGCCCACGTGGTCCGTATGGATCTTTATTACCCATGTTGTCCATTTGGGCCCCACCTAAATCTTCTAAGATATCATCGGTATAAAAATCGAATTTGATTAGGGTTTGGATTTGGTTTAGTTCGGTTTAAAAGGATTTTGCAAAAATCAAACAAAATTCAATGGGGTTTGGTTTGGTTTTGATTCGATCATACATTTTACATTTTACTGTGATTTTGATATATCTTGGGAGTTAAAGTAATTTCTCATAACCGGAAATAAAACACAAAAATAATTTAAAAGGATCAGGTGTACGGATTATGCGGTGGAGCGTGCGAAGACATCCATCAATTGGTGTTCTCAGGAGCTGTTTCTGCTTCTCCCACGTGTGCCTGTCACAAATGCATTTTTTTTTGTTAAAACACAAATGCATATTGCATTTTAGATTTTTTTTTCCTTTTTGCATATTGCATTATATATTACTGAATGTAAATTATATGCATAATTAAGCTTCATCTATATAATATTGTAATTTGAATCTTGCCTTCTGAGTGCACTGCATATCCATTAGTGATACCATACATATCTGTACATCCTCTTAAAAAAAAGAACTAGAACATGTAAAATAGTCTCCTCCTGTCGATACTTGGTGGATATTTTTTTTTTTTTTGTTTTAGTTAAACTTGGTGGATATTTATATATATTAAGTTTCTTCAATTCCATGGAATTAGATAAGATGCATTCAATCACGATTAGTTGGACATGGCTCATGAGTAAGGATCCTAAATGTATGCCTATATCATATTCGAGTAAAATGTATAATTAAAGATGGATTACTAAGTCTTAGAAGGAATTTTGTAAATATATGAAAATTTTATTTCATTCTATGTATATTTTTTTGTTATTCAGAGTTTTTTTAATAGACGGGTCTGGAATTGCTTTGATTACAAATTAAGCATTAAGGCGTCGAAACTAACAAATGTTAGTTATGTGATATTAAATTTCTTGCCATATTTGGAAACTTACGACAAAACAATTAATATAGTTAATCGCAGCTACTCCAAGTTCCTGTCTGACACGTGTACTTGATAAATTGTTTTATATTATTTTCATTGACATAAAAATAATTTATTCATTTGTATTTTCACAGAAAGCCATATGGACTATTTGTACCATGTATTTGTTTCAATCCATTCTTTTACTTTTTTGGGTAAATATCTTTTGTACAGATTTATTTAATATATAATTTTTTCCTACGACCATAATAAGGTCCTTAATATCTTAAAGTTTTTTTTCACCTATAAAAAATAATTAAATTAAGAAAAGCAGCATATAAAGCAAGAGGTTTTTGTCAGAGAAACACAGTCCTGTGATGCGCCATTCACTATCTCCACATGACATCTGAAAAAGACTAAAAATTAATTATAAATATGTACGGACATGTTAAAAAAGGAAATATTATTGATAATGGAAATTTACCTAAATCACACTATACGTTTAATATTATTTCGCTCCTTTTTATCCAAACAATTCCATTAAGTTTCCACTATCTCCATAATAAACTATAAAAAAGAATCAGTGATTAAAGTTATTATATATACACACATTTAACCTGTATCTATATATTCTCTTAACCTAGGAACTTTATAAGAACTTCTTTCTATTTCGTGGGTTGCTTTTATTTGTTTCTCCCTTTATTAAAATTACACACAAATACTATTTTTGGACTAGAAACTTAGTACATACTATATATTAAATCTACCAAAAAATGTCTCAAATTAAGAGTCTGTGTATATATATGTGTGCATATGCATATATATCCTTAGTTTATTCCTCGAATAGATTGTTGACTCTTGGCTCAACCTTCCTCTCTCTCTCTCTATTTCTACCTTTCTCTTTCTCCTTATTCGTTCCTCTTCTTCTTTGTTTCCCTTTTGGTCTTGGTAAGATCTACAAAAAAAAACCCTAGAAAAGAGAAGAACCAGAGGAGAAACAATTAGAGGGTAAAATTGATGGGAAGAGGGAAGATTGTGATCCAAAGGATCGATGATTCTACGAGTAGACAAGTCACTTTCTCCAAACGAAGAAAGGGCCTTATCAAGAAAGCCAAAGAGCTAGCTATTCTCTGCGACGCGGAGGTCGGCCTCATCATCTTCTCTAGCACCGGAAAGCTCTATGACTTTGCCAGCTCCAGGTCCCTCTCTTACAATTAATTATTCAATCTGAAATCTTTAAATCTTCTTGATTGTGTGGATATATATGGAAGTGTGTATGTGTGTGTATATATACGGTACTTATATAATTTTATGCTACGGGTTGGGGATATTCATCGAGATGTATCTAATTGTGTGATCTATTCATTTGTAGTGGAAATATTTTGCATCTTGCGGTCGGTAGAACATATTACATTTCACTATATGTACAATAAGATGTGTATCTATAGCCGACAAAGTACTTATTTATTTTTTAACAAAGAAAGATTGAAAATGAGGCAGGAAGTTTAAAGAAGAAAATTATAACTTTGAATATGAAAAAGTTTAATTTGAAGTTGTTTCTTGGCTTAATATGCGGGTGATTGTGTGTGGACATCAGTATGTTTGAAGTACTTTTTTTTTTTTTTTGATAAACATGTTTGAAGTACTTTCGTAACATGTGTGTGTGTGTGTCTTCACGTATATATGTACGGACATTGACTTATAGCTAAGGCTCATTGTTTGCCTTTTCCAAATTTAGAAATGTTTGAGAAGCAGATGATATAACAAGTGAATGCTCAAACATCAGTTTTGGAAAGCTAAAATAAAGTTATAAGGAGACCACAAGATTGAATGATCGGTGTGGAGAGGGACTTAATTGCTCAAAACCAATAAATTAGGAGATGATTTGATCTAATCCAATAATAAATGATCTAATTGTAGTCATAAATATAAACATCTTCTTGATATTTTTGTGTATGAAACTATATATTATGACATAACGATCAGATGACTCTGTATATTTAACATTATGTATGCATGACTCTGATCATTATATTTCATCTGAATAAGTTACTAACCGTTAAAATTCTGACTAACAAGATAAATGTAGGGACGAAATGTATTAATTGACGGTTTTGTATTCATGGATATGTACCATCGTAATAATATTGACCATAAACATATATATTTACCGCTAATGTCTGAAAAACATAATTATTTTGAAAACTCATATATAGGTTATATATTTATCAGTTCAACCAAATGAAAGAGTTTCTATAAATGCGAAACAAAACTTTGATAGTTTCCTTGATTACTTAGTAAAGAGCACCTGTTATGTGAGAGATTGTTCAATATAATAGTCTCAAACTTCACAAGCATTTTAAATAGGGACTTCATATACATCTTTTCATACCAATTTTCTCATGTTCATAGAGTTCATGGACCATGACCCATTATTATACACACATATCATGGTGTATACTAGATCCAAGAAACAATAAAATGTGTCAAGGCATATCATGGTGTCAGTTAGTTTTAAGAATGGTAAACTCAACTATGCTAAGTTTCACACACACACACACACACACATATATATATATAGTACAAAAAGTGTGCCATATTAATGCATTATATTATGACAGAGCCTTAGTATTATTATTTTTCTTTCTTATTTAGATTGCTCTAAAGTTCTTGCTTATATATATATACACACCAAAGAGAAGAAAATATTTAAACAATTTTTTTGTTTATTGAATTGCATATATAGTTTATTTAGTTTATATAAGTGTGTGCGTGTGTGTATTGTCTATATAGCCTAATATTACAAAACCTGAGAACGCTATTGTCTAAAATCTATATAGCACATAATAAGGATACTGGACAAAGCTGTTGGGCTCAATCAACTTCATGGACAATTTCTTATATATTCCTTACTGTGATATTCGATGTGATATGAGTGAATTATATACCATGAGCAAGTTACTAATATCAAATCTTTTGAACAGCATGAAGTCGGTTATTGATAGATACAACAAGAGCAAGATCGAGCAACAACAACTATTGAACCCCGCATCAGAAGTCAAGGTACGTATCTGGACAAACATGATGAGAATATGTGGTTAATTACTGATTGAAGTTTTAGAATCGTGTATTGAAATGAGATTTTGGTTTACTGAGCTCAAAATTTTGATGAGTTATTTGTGTTGTGTTATAGTTTTGGCAGAGAGAAGCTGCGGTTCTAAGGCAAGACTTGCATGCTTTGCAAGAAAGTCATCGGTATTGCCTTGAACTACGTACCACCTTATAACATATATCATAATATCAACGGAAATACATACATGTACAAGGAAAAGAAGAAACTTCTACTTATAGGTTGTGATAACATTTTTCCTATGAAGCAGACAAATTATGGGGGAACAACTAAATGGTTTGAGCGTCAACGAGCTAAACAGTCTTGAAAACCAACTTGAGATAAGTTTGCGTGGAATTCGAATGAAAAAGGTATACAGATACGTATACTCTCTACCTTGTATTATATACTTTGGAGTGTGTTGCTCAAAGATTGACTATATAGCACAGTGGAATTCAATAGAATCGATTGCTTTTCCGGATTCCACAGGAACAAATGTTGACTCATGAAATCCAAGAACTAAGCCAAAAGGTCACTATATATGAGATATGTATATATACACAATATATTTCTTATGCATATATATATGTAAATTCTCCCAAAAAAAAACATAAGTTATACAATTCTTAATTTGCGATTTTCGTTGCTTGTGGTGCAGAGGAACCTCATTCATCAGGAAAACCTCGAATTATCTAGAAAAGTACAGAGGATTCATCAAGAAAATGTGGAGCTCTACAAGAAGGTAACAAGCATATATATACACAAACTCCATTTGCTTGGAATAATTAGAGCTTTGAAGTGATGACTTCGACTTTCAATGGATCTTGCAGGCTTATACAACAAGCACAAACGGGTTTATACACCGTGAACTAGCTGTCGCGGATGATGAATCACACACTCAGATTCGGCTGCAACTAAGCCAACCCGAGCATTCCGATTATGAGACCCCACCAAGAGCAAGCGAATAACAGCATGGTAGAATTAATTTCTAAATTGATCTTGATGAATCACAAAAACACTTCAGAAAATTATATATTAATGTTACTCGTTTAAAATCTCACAGATTGAAGTTCGAAGATACCATGATGTTGAAGAACAAATCAAAGGTTTGGTTTGAATAAGGGTCTTGAATTGGAAAAAAAGAAGAAACCAAGCCATGTGATAAGCGGAGCATGTTTCTTCTCATCAACCATATTTTTTTTTCTTTCTCTCTCTTGTGCATTTCAATTTGAAATATATAATTTAAGCATATATAATACAGAAATATAAGTAGCATCCGGTGTTTATTATACTCACCCAGAGTATATATTATACTAATATATATGGTCTTTTATAACCATAGATTCGCTAATGCATTCATATGATTTTTAATTTTATCGAAATTCTCTACAAACTAATCTACATTTTAGAAAATATATCTCATCTCTAATTGATAATTCACAACTGTTTTTCTTAGTATACGATAAACCAGCCCAACCCATTTTAACTAAATAATTATGTGATTCAATAGGTTTTTTTTTTAAATACTAATCACATCGTTTTACGGATTCACACACAAAAAACTACGGGATTATTGAATTTAAGAATTTAATAGAATTTGAATGAATTGATGTTTCCATAAAATTCTAGTGTTATTCAATAATGTAATTTATAGATTTTTTTAAATTCTAGTGTTATTCAATATATTAATATTTGAATTCTATTAAATGTTAGTGTTATTCAATGTTATGATTGTTTTGATAATCATGTCATTTAAAAGAAAATTAATAAAAAATTCTCTAAAAAATGTGAAGAATCAATTACGAGTTTTTTACCTGTCATTTGGACAGAATTTATTAAAATCCTTTAAAATATTTAAAAATCTATTATTTTCTAATTTATTTAAATTCTTTTTAATTCTTTCATTGAATACCCCTCCTAAAGCGATTATCGTGGACTTCGTTGACCAGAAACTATTTATATATATAAAATTATCATCTTCGTCATCAATTATTACAATTTAGAATGCAGTTCACAAACGTTGGGTGGGAGACTGTGACCTGAGATAACGACAAGAAAGCCCTAAAACAAAAAAGATTTTATTTTTTTTCCGAAGAAAATATAAAAAAGAAAGAGGGAAAAAATTCGAAAATTTTCTGCAACCACCAAAAGCTCAGCCAAAAGCAGAGGCCACAATTCTCTCCAGAGGATAAACCCAATCGTTTTTTTTTGGCTCTCTCTTTCTCTCTTCCATGACTCAAATCAGTTTCTAGGGTTTCGAGAGAGGTAGAGAGGTTTAGCGAAAATGGCGATGGCGATGGCTCTTCGGAGGCTTTCTTCTTCAATTGACAAACCCATTCGCCCTCTTATCAGATCCACTTCATGCTACATGGTAACGCCGATGATTCCTCCTCTCTCTGATTTTATCATCGGATCGAACTTTTCGATTTTGGGTTTTTCTGATTTCTGTTGTTTCGTACCAGTCGTCTTTGCCCAGTGAAGCTGTGGATGACAAGGAGAGATCTCGTGTCACTGTGAGCTTAATTTCCCCTTATTTCTCCTTTTACCCCCCTTTGAATCTCTTGTTGTTGATAGTTTCCTTGCGGTTGAAGCAATGGTTTTGATTATTGAAATTCTGATTCTGTTTCAAATTGATGATGTATCTGTAATCGCTCGAGGCAGTGGCCAAAACAGCTTAACGCACCTTTAGAGGAGGTCGATCCTGAGATTGCTGACATTATCGAGCATGAGAAAGCTAGACAATGGAAGGTTAGTGTCTCGTTACTACTCAGAATCTGAGATTTAGTTTAGTCTTTCTTAATATATTGTTCCTTTTGAGCGATAATTGTAAGTTGGGCTGATCTTTCTAATGCTTATGTTATCAAAGGGGCTTGAACTCATTCCATCTGAGAATTTCACATCTGTGTCTGTGATGCAAGCTGTTGGGTCTGTGATGACTAACAAGTACAGTGAAGGGTATCCTGGTGCGAGATACTACGGAGGAAATGAGTATGTTCAGGAAATTTATAATCTTTCATTTCGAATCGGACACACAAATTCAGTTTCAGATCTTAGACATGATTGCTTGACCAATCTCTGTAACAAGGACTGAAAGATATGCTGACCTCCAGAACCTTTTGCTTTGAAGGTACATAGACATGGCTGAAACCTTGTGCCAGAAGCGCGCTCTTGAAGCTTTCCGGTTAGATCCTGAAAAGTGGGGAGGTAATTATGGGAAACAAGAATTCTGACTTATGTATCCGTTGAGCTAATTCTTAGGCATTTACGGGGAAATGATCTGAGTTCTATTAACCCTTTGAGGGCTTATTCGAGTCCTGTCCTGTGGTTACAGTGAATGTGCAACCTTTGTCCGGATCTCCTGCCAACTTCCATGTCTATACTGCATTGTTAAAGCCTCATGAGAGAATCATGGCACTTGATCTTCCTCATGGTGGTCATCTTTCTCATGGTTATCAGGTACCTTCAAGTTAACTTTGTAAATGTGCTTTCACCTTTAAATGTGTTTTAACCATAAACCTAAACGTCCTTATCTTATTATGAATGTACACAACTGTTTTTGTGCTAATGTCATTTCGAAACTCTCTGACACTGAGGTATAACAGTTTCTTTGCTCTTTCTTTCTTATCAGACTGACACCAAGAAGATCTCTGCTGTGTCTATCTTCTTTGAAACAATGCCCTATCGATTGGACGAGAGCACTGGCTACATTGACTACGATCAGGTATAGTATTTAATAACCACCCCTCTTCATATATAATAATCTTACAATACATAAGTCTATAATTTTGATCTGCAGATGGAGAAAAGTGCTACTCTTTTCAGGCCAAAATTGATTGTTGCTGGTGCAAGTGCTTATGCTCGATTGTATGATTATGCCCGCATCCGGAAGGTAATTCAATCTCATATCCAAATAAATGAAAAAGAAAGACAACAGATGATTGTAATCAAGAATTTTGATTAAACCTCTTTGCCAGGTGTGTAACAAGCAAAAAGCTGTAATGCTAGCAGATATGGCACACATCAGTGGTTTGGTTGCTGCTGGTGTTATCCCTTCACCGTTCGACTATGCAGATGTTGTAACCACCACAACTCACAAGTCACTTCGTGGACCCCGTGGAGCCATGATTTTCTTCAGAAAGGGTGTTAAGGAAATTAACAAACAAGGGAAAGAGGTACCAAAAAAACAAAATTTGGACTAAACTGTTTTAGATTTATGTACACTCTTTCATGTCATTCATTTTTTGTCTTGAAAGGTTTTGTATGATTTTGAAGACAAGATCAATCAAGCTGTCTTCCCTGGTCTTCAAGGTGGTCCACACAACCACACTATTACAGGACTAGCTGTTGCTTTGAAACAGGTACAGTGAGGCACGGAATGGGGCTTACGCTGCATGTTGGATTTGCGGTTTCTTTAATTTTCAAATGGTTTGTTAAATGCAGGCAACTACTTCAGAGTACAAAGCATACCAAGAGCAAGTCCTGAGTAACTCTGCAAAATTTGCTCAGGTACTAATCGCGTGAAGTAAAAAACCCATATGTATATTATTTACTGTTGATTTTATTTGTAAAAAGTTTAATTGTTGTTTGATGCAGACCCTGATGGAGAAAGGATATGAACTTGTTTCTGGTGGAACCGACAACCATCTGGTTCTAGTGAATCTGAAGAGCAAGGTCACTAGATATTTTCGAATACTCATTTATCTGATCTTCTATTCTATTATCAGTTAAAAACCTCTTGTTTTGTTCGGTTTTTTTTTTAGGGAATTGATGGATCTAGAGTTGAGAAAGTGTTGGAAGCGGTTCACATTGCATCCAACAAAAACACTGTTCCTGGTGATGTTTCTGCCATGGTTCCCGGTGGAATCAGAATGGGTAATAATCATAGTTAGGCTTTTGTTTTGGGATGTGAATGGAGATTTTCCTGAAAATTCTCTGCCATTGTTATTTTCAGGTACTCCTGCTCTCACTTCCAGAGGCTTTGTTGAGGAAGACTTTGCCAAAGTAGCTGAATACTTCGACAAAGCTGTGAAGTTGGCTCTCAAAGTCAAATCTGAAGCTCAAGGTTTTTCATTTCTCTGATCACTTTTCTATGTTTTCTAGTTTTTATAAACAATGACTGAACTCATTGTTGTGTTCTGAAACCAGGAACCAAGCTGAAGGATTTTGTGTCAGCAATGGAATCTTCTTCAACCATTCAATCAGAGATTTCGAAGCTGCGCCATGAAGTGGAGGAATTCGCTAAGCAGTTCCCAACAATTGGGTTTGAGAAAGAAACCATGAAATACAAGAACTAAAATGTCTTTCCCCACAAGCCTTTTATTATGCTTTGATGATACATGTAAACTCTATTTTACGCTATGCGAAAAATAATGAACTTTCAATTCTAATCTTTTTCTCAGATCATTCTCTGTTATATTTGTAGAATCTACTTCAAAAGAAAAGAAAAAAAAAAGATTTAACAAATACAACAACAAAGCTGGTAACTAAAAAAGATTGTTTTACTTCTCAAGTGACTCAAGATTAACCACAAAACACCAAGGAAAAAAAAAAAGAAAAAAAAAATGAAATTTGGGAGAAGCTCATCCATAAGTGGTGGTCATTTCTCAATCTCATCAAATCTCTTTACAGAATATGGTTCTGTAACCAGAAAACATCTCACAACTTAAACTCTCTTTTTTTTTTCTTAGTTTCAGACAAAAAAAATGGTTGCATCATTCTCTTACACTGCCTGCACCAAGCTTTCTTTATTACACCCACCCACGGCTGCTCAAATCCGACAAATTAGAACAACACAAAAGGCGTTCGTGGTGACAAATCCTGAACAAGACAGTACACTCGAGGAACAAGAAACAGAGACAATCAAAGAAGAGCAATCACCAGAGAAGAAGATGAAGAAGCAGCCAACGCCATTGAGACCAGTAGAGAAACAGTCGAATGTGAAGAGCACGGGCATGACCAGAGAGTTTGGTGGTCAGTGGCTAAGCAGTGTGACACGTCACGTCAGGATTTACGCTGCTTATATCGATCCAGAGACTTGTGAGTTTGACCAGACGCAGATGGATAAACTCACTTTGATTCTTGATCCTACTGAAGAGTTTGTGTGGGATGATGAAAGCTGTAACAAGGTCTATTCATATTTCCAAGAACTTGTTGATCACTACGAGGTAATAATATTAAACTTATGTTTCTCCTTTCGATTCTAAGTTTAGTAGTATAACATCTATGAACGGATGGAGTTTTGATTTGGAAGACCTTATAATTTACTTGGCGTTATTAGATTTGGAAGAGAAACTGATACTGAATATGAATTTTTTTGTAAAGAGATAATGGGAAGAGATTCTTTATTTTTATTTTATGGACAGGGAGCACCATTGACGGAGTACACATTAAGATTGATAGGATCGGACATAGAACATTACATAAGGAAGATGTTGTTTGATGGAGAGATACAATACAATATGGATGCAAGAGTTCTTAATTTCAGTATGGGCAAGCCTCGTGTTCAATTCAACACCAGCAACATTGAAGGTGGTGGAGATGGCCAGCCTCAAGAGGAGGCATAGTGAAACAACTATACATATAAATCATGTATGATGGAGATATCTTAGTATATGATATTTTGTATATGGGTTCATGATATGTTAGGTTCTCGTTTCTCGTTAGTAATCAACATAACGACAAAATCATTTTACAATGCTACCAAATCATATGATTCTATAAAACGATTCATATCTCCAACAATTCACCGTTTTAGTGAAAACATAACGATTTACATCACTAGACCAACATGAATTTTTATTTTTTTCGTTGCGTAGTGTTCTTTGCAATTTTGCTGATTCTAAAGATTTTTTTTTTTTTTTGTTCTTGGAAATCTCGAGTTACTTGCTTATAATAATAATCTGGTTCTAAATATCTTTGTCCCTCTATGTTCTGTAAGGTCTTGTGAAAATGTGATGTTAAAAAACACTTAAGTGTGTGTGCTCTTTAATTAAAGAACTCGTTTTGCTCTTGTTGATTCTGTTCCTAAATTACCCTTTTTATTTATTTTCAAAATCATGCAAACATTTTTTGTGTTTTCAGTTTTGCCCCAAACGTTTTCAAATTGTCAATGTAAGAGGTTAGAGAAAATTTTAGATGTGAATATTGGATTTTTCTCCCCGATATGAAATTATGAATTTATTTATCGGATTTGTCTAAATTTCGTAATTATTTACAAAAGAGAACCCTGTTCTTCTTATCCTCTAGTGTGTTTCTCGTCGTCCCGTCACAAAGACTAACGAAATTCCTTCCAAGTGAGGGAGGAAAATGGCGAATTTACTGGAAACATCAATCTTCTTCTTTTCGCATGATAAATTATTTCTCTCATTACCGCCCAATAATTCTCAAACCCTTCTTCTCCCTTTCTCTGCTTTCATCAATGGAGGAAGAAGGAGACGCAAAAGCTCAAGTATCATCTTTGCTACCGAAACTGTCACTTACAGTGGCACTAGCAGTAAGCTCATAAACCCTAAATTTTTCATCTTTCTGTTTAATTACCAAGAAAGTCCTTTCCTTTAGGTTCCAATTCGAATTATTGGTCGCCATTTCGTTAAAGCTATAAAACCTCTAAGAAAATCTATAAATACTTGGGGATTTTGAGAGATGGGTTGGCTTTTCATAGACTCGGATTTTGTCTAATTACAAAAGGTTTTGATGAAGATGAAAATGTTGTTTTAGGTACGGAAGTTAAAATTTCTGTTGAGGATCCGATGGAGGTTGAGGTTGCTGAAGGCTATACTATGGCTCAGTTCTGTGACAAGATCATTGATCTTTTCTTGAATGAGAAACCTAAAGTTAAACAATGGAAGAAGTATTTGGTTTTAAGAGATGAATGGAACAAGTACAGTGTCAACTTCTATAAGCGTTGCAGAATCCGAGCTGATACCGAAACTGATCCCATATTGAAGCAGAAACTGATTTCTCTGGAAAGTAAAGTAAAGAAGGTAATTATTTAATTGGTTGTTGTATCTTTGTGTTAAGGATCATTAGTTTATTGTAGCTGTATACTTAGAAGTGAGAGCATTTTTGCAGATAGATGAGGAAATGGAGAAGCACAATGACCTGTTGAAGGAGATTCAAGAAAACCCAACAGACATAAACGCAATCGTTGCCAAGAGACGCAGAGACTTCACGGGAGAGTTTTTCCGCTATGTCGCTTTGTTATCAGACACTCTTGATGGCTTAGAAGACCGAGATGGTACTTAAAAACATTAACCCTGTTGCTTATATTGGTTCCCACAGTTTCATGACTGTTGTGTTCTTTTTGAGCAGCTGTTGCGAGGCTTGCAGCTAGATGTTTATCTGCTGTGAGTGCTTATGACAATACATTGGAGAATGTTGAGACTTTAGATGCTGCTCAAGCAAAGTTTGATGATATTTTAAACTCGCCTTCCGTGGATGCCGCTTGTGAAAAGATCAGAAGTCTTGCAAAGGCGAAGGAGCTAGATTCCTCATTGATCTTATTAATAAACTCTGCTTACGCTGCTGCTAAAGAATCTCAATCCGTTACAAACGAGGTAATGGTTTCACCAAAACAGAAGCTTTGATCTTTACAATCCGTCTTCTCACATCGCAGGGTTATCACAGACTAAAACCATTATTTTTTTACCAGGCTAAAGACATAATGTATCATTTATACAAGGCTACAAAGAGCAGTCTTAGAAGCATCGCGCCGAAAGAAATCAAACTTCTAAAGTACTTACTCAACATAACAGACCCGGAAGAACGATTCTCTGCTCTAGCAACAGCATTCTCTCCTGGCGATGATCACGAAGCTAAGGACCCTAAAGCATTATACACGTAAGTCAAAAACAATAAAAATCCAAACTTTACTGTTTCATCTTTGACCACAACCATTGATTCTAACAAAGCTTATGAACAAACAGGACGCCGAAGGAGCTGCATAAGTGGATAAAGATAATGCTTGATGCTTACCATCTCAACAAAGAAGAAACTGACATTAGAGAAGCTAAACAGATGAGCCAACCTATCGTTATTCAGCGGCTTTTCGTCCTCAAGGACACGATCGAAGAGGAGTATTTAGACAAGAAAACGTTTGTGGCTGATGGAAATACGAAGAAGGAAGACGCTGATACATCTGTTGAAGAATTTTTGAACTGAAACCGTCAAACAAACACTGTTAAAAAAAAAAGGTTTAGGACCGTTTTTTACAAGGGGGAGAGAGTAATTTTGTGAAACTCACAGCTATAACTGCAATTACGACTAAATATTGGGATCTCTTTATAAATTAATATTTTGGCAAATAATCTCATATTTCGAGCTGGGCTGATATGTCAATAAGCCCATGTAGGGCCCAGGTAAGTCATTGGAAAAAAGTCAAAATGTCAAACTGACTTGTAGCCCACGAATTTTGATCTTGCGTGTGCCTATATTACCCTCGTGACTTATGGTGCCAAAGTACGCAGCGTATGAGTTAGGTGCGAGGTACTTTCTAGAAGAAAAAAGGTTATAATGGTAATTTCGAAGTAAACCTCCCTTTATTATAAGGTCCCTTAAACCCTACGCGCAGCCAAACATTTCTGTTCATCTCCGAGCTTAAACCCTTCGATCGCAAAAGCTCCACTAGCTCCAAATGGCCTCCGTCGCGCTTCTACGGTCGCTTCGCCGCCGTGAGCTTCACACGGCTTCCGTCTCTGCGTATAAATCCGTATGTGCTTTCCCTTGATCTCAATGTTTTCTAGAGAAATCACGTTTGGGTTTTCTTGTGGAAAAAGTAGGGTGTTTCGTGGATTTCGGATCTGAAATGGATAATACTTCGCCGAAATCGAATAGGGTTTGAAAGTACTGATGGTTTGAATCTGGGTTTTTATGTTGTTATAGAATCGATTTTCAGTGTTTCCGATCTAGATTTCTTAATGTTCCGTTCTTTTTGATTCCTCTGTGAAGCGATCTCCGTTCTTCCTTAGTAACCATTCGCTGAGATTTTTCAACGGTTCAATTATGGATTGAAGCTTACACTCTTAGTATTCGCTATGCAGATTTCCGCTAATGGAAAGACGTCATTGATTGGAAAATTGGGTTACTTGGCGAGGCCTTTCTGGTAACTTCAACATCTACCTTTATGGTATAGCATGAGCAAGTACCTCCCTTGAAGTGTTTTTTTTTCTCATCCTTTGGTATTGTGTGTTGTTCTGTAAATGCAGCTCGAGGCCTGTGGGGAATGATGTTATCGGTATTGATTTGGGTACCACCAATTCTTGTGTATCGGTGATGGAAGGAAAGGTAAAATCCGTTTTTTTTTTTTTTAATTCAATCCTGATGTCAATTTATTGAGAAATTGACTTTTCCATTAGAAAGTATTAACTTTGATCTCGTTTTTACAGACCCCTAGGGTTATTGAGAATGCGGAAGGAACTCGAACCACACCATCAGTGGTTGCTATTAACCAAAAGGGTGAACTCCTTGTTGGAACACCAGCTAAACGTCAGGCCGTGACGAATCCAGCAAACACGCTTTTCGGCACCAAACGTTTGATTGGGAGACGTTATGATGATCCTCAGACTCAGAAGGAGATGAAAATGGTTCCTTACAAGATTGTTAAGGCGCCGAATGGCGATGCTTGGGTCGAAGCAAATGGACAGAAATTTTCTCCCAGCCAGATCGGAGCTAATGTCCTTACCAAAATGAAGGAAACCGCTGAAGCTTACCTCGGGAAAACCATTACTAAAGCTGTTGTTACTGTCCCAGCTTATTTCAATGATGCGCAGAGACAAGCCACAAAGGATGCTGGGAAAATTGCAGGTCTTGATGTCCAGAGGATCATCAACGAACCAACAGCTGCTGCATTGTCATATGGTATGAACAACAAGGAGGGTGTTATAGCTGTGTTCGATCTTGGAGGTGGAACCTTTGATGTTTCTATCTTGGAAATCTCAAGTGGTGTTTTTGAGGTAATGCCTTGTTTTGTCGTGTGCTATGCTTTTCTCCTTGATTTGCATTTTTGTCGGGTTATATGACGGTTTCTCTTATCAGGTTAAAGCAACAAATGGAGATACCTTTTTGGGAGGAGAAGACTTTGACAACACTTTGTTGGAGTATTTGGTTGATGAGTTCAAAAGAACAGATAATATTGATCTGACTAAGGACAAGCTTGCCCTCCAGAGGCTGAGAGAAGCTGCAGAGAAGGCGAAGATCGAGCTTTCTTCGACATCTCAGACCGAAATCAACCTGCCTTTCATTACCGCAGATGCTTCTGGAGCGAAGCACTTGAACATAACCTTAACTAGGTCAAAGTTTGAAGCTTTGGTCGGCAAGTTGATTGAGAGAACTAGATGCCCATGCCAAAACTGCCTGAAGGATGCTGGAATCACGGTTAAAGAAGTTGATGAGGTTCTTCTTGTTGGTGGAATGACTCGTGTTCCCAAAGTGCAAGAGATAGTTGCTGAGATCTTTGGAAAGAGCCCTTGCAAAGGTGTTAACCCCGATGAAGCGGTTGCCATGGGAGCTGCTATTCAAGGTGGTATCCTCCGTGGTGATGTCAAAGAGTTACTTCTTTTAGATGTGACTCCTCTCTCACTCGGTATCGAAACACTTGGTGGAATCTTCACTCGGTTGATCAACCGAAACACCACCATTCCCACAAAGAAGTCTCAGGTACTGAATCTTGAAAAAGATAACAGTTTTACATTGTAACTTGAACTTGGTGATTGCTAATTGTGTTTTGCTTCTTAGGTTTTCTCCACAGCTGCAGACAACCAAATGCAAGTGGGAATCAAAGTTCTCCAGGGAGAGCGTGAAATGGCTTCTGACAACAAAATGCTTGGAGAATTTGAGCTCGTTGGGATCCCACCTGCGCCGAGAGGATTGCCACAGATCGAAGTTACATTCGACATTGACGCAAATGGTATCGTAACTGTCTCAGCCAAAGACAAAGCAACAGCTAAAGAGCAACAGATCACAATCAGATCTTCAGGTGGTCTCTCAGACGATGAGATTAACAGAATGGTGAAAGAAGCTGAGCTTAACTCACAGAAGGATCAAGAGAAGAAGCAGCTTATTGACCTTAGGAACAGCGCTGATACTACAATCTACAGTGTTGAGAAGAGCCTGAGTGAATACAGAGAGAAGATTCCTGCTGAGATTGCCTCTGAGATCGAAACTGCAGTGTCTGATCTCAGGACAGCAATGGCTGGTGAAGACATTGAGGACATCAAGGCTAAGCTTGAAGCTGCGAACAAGGCAGTGTCGAAGATTGGAGAACACATGTCTAAGGGATCCGGATCCTCTGGTTCTTCTGGACCCTGTGGTGAGGGTACAAGTGGGACCGAGCAGACCCCTGAAGCTGAATTCGAAGAGGCGAGCGGTTCAAGGAAGTGAGGTAGCTAACCGGGTTATACCGAATTGGGGGTTTTTTTCCAAATAAGTACACACTTGCTTCTTCTTCCTCACAAATTTGATTAGCTTTTGTGTATTTAAAACGTCTTTTTGGGAGGTAATTCTTGACATCTTTGATACCCATTCAGATTTTGAGATGTAGTTCTTGGTTTCTTTGTTTTGTTTTTGCATGGAATTTACGGTTATTATCTTGACCGGTTAACGTCATCCGATAACGTTAGGATCATTTTTTGCTTCGAATCAAAGAATGATCCATTATTGGATATATGTTATTATATGGATGAAGCCATGAAGGTAGACTAGAAAAATGTGTGAGATTTCTCAATATTTTTTTATGATGCAATGGAATTATTATTGTTTTATTAAATACAAAGAAGTTGAAAGAAAAAGACTTGGTCATGTTGTAGGCGTTGTCGTTTTTTAAGGATTAATTACTTGTGGAACTTAAACTTTTGGCAATGAACTGAAAGCGAAAATGTCAGCAAATTAAGGACATGCTTTCTGTAATCTCCAAGGCTGATCATCTGATCTTCTCACGTAATTTCCACCTCTGGTATTTTTCTTATTTTGATACCAATAATTAATTTATTGAATTGGTAAAAGTAATATAAATCAAAAAAGCTCTATGTGGAATGATTTATTGCCCGAGTCAATAACTTGTTAAAACAAATATTCAAATGTTGACAAAAGTAAATGAACTAACATATAACAAATAGTGTATTAAATGACAATTAGAAATTACAGAAGAAATCTTATAGCTAATCCAATTTTTTCCGGTCATAGGGGTAATATGGTAATTTGGCGAAGGCAGTACCAAGAAAAGGCTATAAATAGCAGGCATTTGAAGTCGTCTCTCTTAAACTCGAGTCAGCTTTATCAAACAAGTTTCCCTGCGGTATAGTTTGATTCTCTTGTTCATACTTTTCAAATGCGTGTTCTCACAAGATTAGAAGCTAAAGATCAAAACTTTGGACTTTGAGTTCGTATTTTGCAGGTGAAATTTCCGAAATTTGAAAGAGATATGGAGAAAGAAAAGGAGCAAAATTTGGAATGGCTTGAAGCACAGAAGATAGAGATAAGCGTTGACCTCTTTGCTGCAGCCAAGCAACAGCTTCAGTTCCTCGGAGCTGTTGATCGGAACCGATGGCTCTACGACGGTCCTGCACTCGAAAGAGCCATCTATAGGTAAAAACAAAATCACCAAATCGATTTTTCTTCTTTTTTGCATCATATACAGAATCTCGGTTGATTTCTTTTATCCATTATTAGACTTATGAATCTAAGTTAAGGTTAATTGTTTTCAAAAATCTAAAATTTGGGTAATTTGGTGATTCTTTTTTTGTTCCAGATACAATGCTTACTGGCTTCCTTTGCTTGCCAAATATGCTGAGTCTTCTTCGATCTGCGAAGGACCTTTAGTCCCTCCTCTTGACTGTGAATGGGTTTGGCATTGCCACAGGCTTAATCCGGTAAATCAAAATCGATATTTTTCAAATCCGGTTAAACTCTTTGTTGAGATACATACAAGCTCAAAATGTTGTTAATCATTACAGGTGAGGTACAAGACTGATTGTGAGGAGTTCTACGGGAGAGTTCTCGACAATTCTGGTGTTTTATCTTCCGTAAATGGAAACTGCAGATTACAAACTGAAAATCTTTGGAAAAGATTGTATCCTATGGAGCCTTATGACATTGATATGGATAAGCCACTGTCAGAGGCAGAGGATATCTCAGCTCTTGAGAAATGCACCACGTATGACCTTGTTTCAGCTGTCAAGAGACAAACCCCATTTTACTACCAGGTAAAACCATCACGCGATCCACATCTGTTCGAAAACCGCTGCGTTTGCAAGGTTACTAATCGGGTTTTGTTTGTGTGTCTTTGTTTCAGGTTTCAAGAGCTCATGTAGACAATGACGTCTTTCTGCAAGAAGCTGTGGCTAGATACAAAGCGTTTCTATACTTGATCAAGAGAAACCGAGAAAGGTCCATTAAGCTTTTCTGTGTTCCGACTTACGATATTGATCTTATCTGGCACACACATCAGCTTCATGCTCTCTCTTACTGCAAGGATTTGACCAAGATGATTGGTAAGGTCTTGGAGCATGATGATACAGACTCTGACCGAAGCAAAGGTAAGAAGCTTGATACTGGTTTCTCTGGAACTACTGCTCAATGGGAACAGACATTTGGTCGAAGGTATTGGAAAGCTGGTGCTATGAATCGAGGTAATACCCCAAAGCCAGTCACAGCTTCTCCTTATGTCTGGTCGGGAAAGAAATCAACTGAGAAAGAGGAGGAGTCCCAGAATGTAATCCAATTCCCAGAGGTAAAAGTCATTGAGGTCATCTTGGAGATTGTTGGGGTTAACAACTTACCTGACGCTCACAAAGGAAAGGTCTTTGTTGTGTTCAGCAAAACCCAACCTGATTCTCTGTTTAACGCTGAGCGTAGGCTTACCGTTTTATCTGAGTCTTGTGGGGAAAAGCAAGTTGCTTTATTCCAGTGTGAACCGACAGGGGAGCTTAGTTTCCAGCTAATGTCTTCTAAGTCTAAAAGCTTAGGTTTTGCTGCTTTATCGCTTTCCGAGTTTCTGTTTCCAGTTACTAAACTCTCTGTTGAGAAGTGGCTGGAGTTAACACCAGTTAAAAGCGGAAAGACAGATGATACGAACCCTATCTCTCTGCGAGTCGCTGTCTCGTTCACCCCGCCACTTCGAAGTCCAACAGTTCTACATTTGGTTCAATCAAGACCTTCACTGAAAGACTCTTGTTTCTTTCCTATGATTGGAAAGTCTCGTCTTGCTAAGGTTTTCACGCGCGTTGTTGATGAAACCGAAACAGAGGTGATCAGCCTCCAAATGAGGAACTCAAATGACGCAGCACCCAAAGGTGATAAAAGACAAGTGATAGCTGTGAAAGAGCGTGGTGAAACTTATGTTCTGGCAGAGTATGATGGGAGTTTCTGGTCTTTGCTCGACTCAAAATGGTCACTTAAGCAGACATGCAATGCCGCCTTAGATGGTCCTCTGTTTGAGCTTTCGGGTACTCGAATGGTGAAAGTTTACTCGGGAAGAAAGCTGGAGTATGAGCCAAAACATTGCGCAAAGCTAAGAAGCGAGCAAGAGTTCATGACTGCTGTTGAATTTTCAAAGCAACACCCTTATGGAAAAGCTGTGGGGTTGCTCGACTTGAAATTCGGTTCAATTGAGGTAAAGTTTGCAACTTTGAAACTTAAAATTCACCATTTTGTTTACTTCTGACTTGGGTTTATTTCGATATACACGCAGGCAAATGAGGAATGGCTGGTTTTGCCTGGAATTGTATCTGCTTTCATACTCAATGATCTTCTTAAGAAGGAAGGCTTTAGTGCAGCCGCAAGAGACGTGGTTAAAGCCAATGGAATAACAGAGGAAAGCAAGGAGACTCAAGTTTTCGCTGCAAGAGAAACTCAAAAGAAGCCAGAAGAAGAAGCTATGATGAATGTGGAGAAGACTCCAGTTGTGTTGGCGGCTGAGAAGATCGGTGGTGGTGCTAGGTGCTTTTCGAAGGAGCTAAACGCTAGCGGCGGCTGCGGTAGTGATTGTGGTGAAAAATGTGAAAACATGGTTGAAGAAGAAGGTGGTCATTGTGGCGGTTGTGGTGGTTGTGGAGGTGGATGTGGCGGTGGCGGTGGCGGCCGGTGCGGTGGTGGAGGATGTGGTGGGATGACGAAGATCAGAGGATGCGGTGGCGGCTGTAGGAGCGGTTGCACTGGCGGCTCCACTGGCTGCGGTAATTGCGGTGGAAAATGTGGAGGAGGAGGAGGATGTGGCAATATGATGAAGAATAATGCTAATGAAAATGCTCCAACAGTAGTGGTCGAAGCAGAAGCTCTAAAGGAAGCCGTTGCAGCTTGATCGTTCAAGTACAAGAAGAGAGGGCATATTAGTAATATTTATGCAATGTGTAAGTATATGATCTTAAAAAAATTGTAATCAAACTAGTGAGAGATGTTGTTGCGTATGTGTTTATAATAAGTTGTAATAAATAAAAATTCACACGGATTTACATATTCATATACCTCTTTTTATACATAGAATGTTCTTAGCTGTTAGAGATTTTAGAGTACAGGATATTATATAACACAAGAACTTGAAGAGGATTACAAATTATAGAGTTCAAAGTATCAGAATCATAGATTATGAAAGTGGGATCAGAGCAAAACTCGTTATGCAAGCAGCAGCAACACATTGCACACGCAGTTCTCGCATAGAATGTCTCAACCTCAGACATTACAACTACAACATTCACAGAGAAAACTCTGAAGTACTAGATGAGTTCTCTGAAGAACTGGATGAGTTCTCACTCTCCAAACCTTTCAAGATCTTGATCATCATTAACTGCTTTAACCGAATCCTTCTTATGAATATCAATAGGCTTTATGTTCTCTTACCCGGTCGGTCTATCAGAATCAACTCTTCTCTTAGCTTCCCTGATATGCAAATGATCATAGTGTTTCTCATGCACTGCCTTGTTTTTCACCTGTTTCAGCACTGGAGGGCTAATGAGAGTCTTGAATATGGAGTTTCGAGGAGCTTCAGAAGGCTTTTTCTTTTCTCTGTTGGAGTTGAGAAGAGGTTGGCTATGTTCCCAAACTGAGAATAGATCGAATCCAGGACCTTGATTATTATGACTCTACATCCAGTTTGGCCTCCAAGGCCGGGGTGAGCCAGTGCTAGCCAAACAAAGTTGATGAGCTCTCCTCCTTAGCTCAGCTGCTCCACATGATGTAGCATCGCAGTTGCAAAGTGACGACCAACAAGAAGGATTAATGCATATTCTCAGAAGCTAGAATAAGTCAATATGCATCTACAGAGCCAAGAAGAAGAAGAAAATAACAGCAAAAGTATCTTCTCTACCTCCAGCAAGAGCAGTTGCAAGGAGAAGGAAGAGGTCATGGACAAAGGCTCTCTGTGCCACAGGTGGTCTTTAAGTGACAGTGACATACAATAAGGGTGCTCAAAACCAAACATAAATATGCTCAGTTTTGTTTCTTTTGTATCCTCTTAATCTGTTTTACTAAGAATATAATCTTTTTGTTCTGACACCTCCACGAACTCTACATGAGTCTCTCATGGTAGCTGGTGAACACAGAATTGTATCAGTTCAATGTGTTAGCTTGTATCAGTTCAATGTGTTATCTTAACGCCTGAGACAATAAAATATCACAACAAACAAAAAAAAATCATTTTACACTTTTAACGAATATAGCAATCTAGGGGAGATGTAGAACTCAGATTATTTGACTGGATGAACTTGAAAACAAACCGGAAAATCAATTCAGACAAGAACAAATAACTTATTGATAGATGATATTAAAACGATACATTGAGTAGTTATTAAACAAGGAAGAGGCGAGTTCAGAGAGTGACAGAAACAGAATACAAAACCTTATGGTGATCTAAGAAAGGATCATGGGTCATGACCGCATTAGACCACTCAATGTTGCCCCAAATCTCGTCTCCTTGGCGTCTCTTCAAGGAGATCTCTGCACACCAAATCTCAAGATGATTTCCGTCGATGACGTCCCAGAAGAGCACCATGTTCCCACCAGAGTTGCTCAGTCTGGCCCCGGGAAGTAAATCTACCAACTCCAGGCTTCTCCCAGANCTTTTCGGTTTTACCAAACTTGATCTTATATTGGTCCCACAGATCAACAATCTGCTCACCAAAGTGGACCAGTCTGGAACGAAAGAGACTCTGCGTCAGAGAGCCTAAACCCTTCACCTCCTTTGAATTCATCCCCTCTCGTTCACGCCAATCCAACTCCTCTGGCTCACACCAGC
>OVAY01000462.1:0-11341 GCA_900406395.1 Kernera saxatilis
AGATGGAAGCACACAATTAGACTCTATATCTTATATATAATGATATACATACTATTTTAGGAAAATATTTCCCAAAAATATTACATGTCATTTTTTATATTTTCCAAAAAGATTACTTATTTGTCATTTTTTATCTAAGAATAAAACTTATTTTCCTATAACTTATATAATAATTTTTCTTTTCTTTTATTTTACTTTTTTCACCACGTTGTTATTTCTTATTTGTTTTTATAAATTTGGTCATTTTACTTTTTACATAAATAACATATTGCATAAGTAATTTTTCTTTTTTTCATCACTTAACTTTTTTTTTTTTACAAATTTGGTTCTTTTATATTTTACATAAATAACATATTAGATAGATAATTTTTTTCTTTTTTATCTTTGACTTTTTTTCTACTACTTTGCTATTATTTCCTTCTTTATTTTTATATTTTACTAATTAAATTGATACTATTTTACTTATTTCATTCTCCAATTACGTTAATACTATACTTTAGTCTTTTAATTTACATTTTTTTAAGTTTTACTATTTTATTGTATTGACACATGTCACAATCTAAATTAACAGTGACACGTGTCGTGATCTGGTGAGTTATAATTTTGCGTACGTGTCATGCTCTCGTCATGTGCGTTCAGCTTTATATAATAAGATTTAGGTTGTACTTGTACATTTATACTTAATTTCTTAGGTTGAATTAATATATATAGGTTCTATTAAAATAGAAAAGCACATTCCTGAACAATAATAATATATTTTTATGTTCTATAAAGATATTTCAAGAGAAAAGGTGTATGTGAATATTTTAGACTAATTTTTAAATTTGACATGGTATTTATAGACAAAATGTGTGTGTGAGTATATGTAGATCGTAGACTAGACAATAAACTCTTGTAGGGAACACCAAATTATACACTTCGTGACTTTTACAGAAACACGTTTTTAAAAGACAGCTTGTTGTTGTCTTTGTTTTTCAAAACAAATCATTTTGAAATACAGAATAAGAATAAAAACAAATTGGCATTGAAACTTTTGTGGCCCAACCAAACGAAATAAAGATAAATCTTTAAAATCAATAACTATTAGCTGGAAGTTACAGAGCTTATGCCATTTTAATTAGCGAAGAGATGCTTATCGGGCCTCATGAAATATCAATTTATTTTCAATAAGGCTCAACCGACGTAATTAAGGACCAAACCCATTGGATCCTGTGTTGAATGAGACGAAACAAGTGGTGAAGCAAAGTATGCCAGTTATACAAAAATCAAAATCGAAAATTTGGATTTTCTGAATTTCAAGACTGAATCCGAATTTGTTTTTGTAAAAACAACAAATCTCGAGAACATGATAATTTATCAAGAACATAAGAAAACGTTGGCCATTCCTCTTGATTTTCTAAATTCATACTAATTCAAAATAATCCGTTTCAAACACAAAACTGATCCACAATCTTTTAAAATCTTCTGGAATGTAAAGGAGATACACATCGGCTAGACCCTTGTAAACCAATGAACCAAGAACCATTGTCGTCATATAAGACCCATCCAAAAACGTTTACCGTAGCTGTCGCATGCTAAAAATCATCAAATTGACAATAAACATATGGTGGTGCAAGTGGCATGCGTCACCAGATCCGCAAACCCTAACGCAAAAGTTTCTACTCCGATATTTTTCCGGCAGATCGATCACCACAAGACGCACTGTCGTTAGCTCCACCAATTACATTCCCACTACCTACGACGTGTTGGTTTCCGATACAAACCATGTTGTTTTTCTATTTAACCCAAACACATCTCGCACAAAACACAACGTATTGTTTCACTATATGGAAATTTTTTTTACGATATTTTTGTTAACTAACTTTAGTGGAGAGTTTTAATTCATATAAAAAATAGTTGATGGTTTTTAAATGGATCGGATGATATTTAAAAGTTTTTTTTCATTAAAATCATATATATAACACATATATGCATTCAAAAAGTTATATAAATATATATAGGCCCAATATCTTATTATGACGAGGCCCAAATGGTCAGTGAGTCATGGGATTTAAATATTGAGTACAAGGATGATGAACAATATGGTCCAATTTGGGTATAGTGCAAAAATTGATCTAATAATGGAAAGAAATATTTATATGATTAGAATGACTTCACCTATCCAAAAGCTTAAGAACAAAATCCGATCAGAGTTGGGGAAAACAAAAAATCAAACAAGACTAAAGAAAAACCCAAATTAATTTTTTTTTTTTTTTGTCAAACAAGATATGCGGATTTAAACATTGATGGTAACATCGTAACGGCATTAGTATACACTATTGGGCAACATGTTTGTGTATACGGATTTAAGTATATATGGTAACATCGTAACGACATTAGTATATACTAAGATATTTGCATGGCATACTAAAATATTTGTATTCCTATGCAAACTCGCATATTAGAAAAACTTTTTTGAATGCGTTTATACGTTTATTTATCATTCGAGTTAATTGTACCTGGATATATCTCAATAATTTGTAGGTTGCATGCTTTTTTTATAACCATATCAAATATCGAAATCTAGTTGAAGTTCCAAAACCTATAAAGACCATGACCAACTATGACTAAAAGTCCAAGACCTTGTGGTCAGGTGATAAGGGGATGGGTCTGGGACGCCAACACGTTTCATGTTCGATCCACCTGCTGCGTGAAACTACAACATATTGTTCCTGGACACCCACACGGATATGGGTTCCTGTTTTCGGACCCATTTGCATATCCGGAGAGAATGTGTATCCGTGGGCTACACCTTCCCTAAGGGATTAGTCTGGACCCCTCCATAGACCTGGAATTTACCCATGAGTTATCAAAAAAAAAAAAAAAAACTATGACTAAAATCTTAGTAAAAAGAATCGAATTCTGGTCTATCAATTGATGTGGTGAATTTTTCAAACTTCTGACCACCATAAATTTAGTTAGTTTATTTTTCTTTTCAAAAAAAGGGTATTCGTATAAATTTAGTTAGTTACATGTTTATCTTGATATAAAACCGGGCCTGATATCATATATAAGTGATTTACGATTGCTATGACGAGTACATAGATACATAACGTCTTTTGACATTACTTATATTTGTCCGCACTTTGTCTATCTTTTAGCCCATGCCATTTTTTAAAAATTATTCTTCTTTTTTTTGCTAAAGAATTATTCATTATTTTTAACCCGCATTGTTAACAAATTTTTTAAGATATATACAACTGAAAATGACAAAATTATCGTGATGGGTATCTTTTGGAGGAAACAGAGGTAAGCAAGAATGTTGATAAGGAAAAGGAAAGGCCATTCGTGTGCCACTCGTTGTCGCCTCTCTTTTTTCTTTTCCTAATTTTTTCTTTTTAAAATGGAATTTCCTAGGTTGAAATCCAAATTATTCGTATTTTATGCTGCAATATGAGAAGTACACATCTTAGCAACTTACAGTAAAGATATTCAAAAAAGGTTGAAACCAAATTTATATAAAATTACACACGATTTATATTGGTTCATCTTTGATATGAGAGTTACGTCCATGTTCCACCAATACAAATATCATTAATTTAGGAATTTACAATTTTTTCTCTATTTTCGTTCTACATTGAAAAAAAAAAAACAACAATCAATATAATTAAGAGAGAAACCCCTAAAAGAATTAACGAATGCAAATTTAAACTACCCTAAATATTTTTAAAACAGTTTTAAATTAAAATGTTATTCAACAACTCAACGTCTTAGTTTCAATCAATAAAACAATAAGTCTTGTTAGATATATAGAATACCCTGTACTCTGAAGTGTCTAAAACCTACTCTCTTTTTTTTTTGTTAAACAAACATAAAAACTACTTTTTACGTTGTAACATCAAAAATAATATATCCCATAAACCATAGTCGAAACACAACTTGATCCAGACCACGTTCGGAGCACCTTAACCCTAACCTCAACGTTACGTCTAAATGATAGAAAAACTAACAAACCATATACCAATTGTGTAGACCCTAGCACAGGACGAAAGCATCCTACTATATCACTCACAACGTTTAAAACTTTAAATCCCACAACGTTTTTACATTGACGAACAATGAACAAACAAAGAAGGTCACGAAAAAAGGAAAAAAAAGAAGGTCGATGTAACATAAAGTACTACGTTTTGTGGCCGTTATTATTTTGGCTCAGCGTTACGATTGATAAAAGAGAATGTAACAAAATATTTCTGCAACAAAAATTGAAAATAAAAGTCTCAAGATTCAACTTTTGAAAAAAGACAAATAAGATAAAGTTAATCTTCTTTAAAGTAAAGACCAAAGAGGAAGACGAGGGCGATCACTTGTTCTGTAGGGCTTGCATGCACATGCTATTGCCTCCCCCTCGATTTTTTTTTCTTTTTCTGTCGGCTTATTTTTTTCTTATATCAAAGTTAATTAAATTTAGTTTTTTTCTCTCTCAATTATTGAGTTTTTTTTTAATATATATTAATGAAGGAAACTACTAGAAAACACTAGACTATTTTTTGTTTGTTTAAAAATATTTTTTTTAAATATAAGTTTGTTGATAAAATGTCTCATTGTTTTTTTTTTCTATTTTTTAGTTTTTAAATAAGTTTAATAGTTAGAAAACTTTATGGTCCCTCGAACAAAGATGTGTTTGTTCCAATCACCACGAATCGAACATATTCTTTTTGCTCGGAAGAATTAGTTGTTTGTAATTACACATTGTATCTGTTAATTGTTTTATTGCTTTAAACGAGAATTATTGGGGTTTAGTGGACCAGTACCTAAATAATAATTTGTATTTTTACAAAAAATAATATCTATTATAATTCTTAATCGCTGTATGTGCAATTGGATAGGATAATGCATGTGTTTCCGTGATCCTTTGCTTTACTCCGAAATCGCCCGGGATGTAACACGTGTCAGCCTAGGATTCACTAGCCGTTTCTAAATATCTTGTCTGAGTTTAGATTTTTTCTTTTTTTTCTTTTGGGGTTAATGGATATTGGCCATATTCGTTTGCTCAATATGGTCCACCTGAATGGTTTATTGATGTTCATTTCTGTTTTTTATATGTATCTCAGTGAAGCATCTAGATGTAGATGTGTTTGTTTTTAATAAATTTTCATCTTTATCTTCAAATGCATTTAGTATCAAATTACCAAAATAACTATATTTTTGATCTTATTGATATATTTTATGTTCTACATTATATTTACAACTAAATAATTTTCAAATTGTTGTTTTTCACATTCATAAATTTTTATTTTCAAGAAAAAGTTAAATTTAATAAATTATTTTTTATAAATTTTAGAAACACACTATTTACAAACAAATTAAAATATTAAAAAAAAAATTAATTTTATTATTTTTAACATTAATAAGTTTTAATTTTTTATAATGTGATTTCGTGATTTTGGAGAAAAAATGCGATTTTGCATTTTTGGCGGGAAAATACGATTTTACGGCTTTTGACGGAAAAGTTCGATTTTGCGGTTTTGGCGGAAAAATATAATTTTGGGGGGTTTTGGCGGTAAAATGCGATTTTGCGGTTTTGGCAAAAAAATGCGATTTTGCGATTGTGGCTAAAAAATGTGATTTTGCGGTTTTGCAGGAAAATGCGATTTCGTGGTTTTGGAGGATAAATGAAATTTTGCGGTTTTGGAGGATAAATGTGGTTTGGCGGAATAATGTGATTTTGCGGTTTTGGCGGAAAAATGCTATTTTGTTATTTTGGCTCGAAAATACAATTTTCACGGTTTTGGTGAAAAATGCAATGTTGCGGTTTTAGCGAGACAATATGATTTTGTTGGTTTGTGAAAAAATGTGATTTTACGGTTTTGTCATAAAAATACGGTTTTGCGAATTTGGCAAAAAACTTTATTTTATAGTTTTTAGAAAATGCAATTTTATATTTTTTTGTTTTGTTTATATAAATTTATAGGATGCATGTAATTTATAGGATGCATATAGATGACTCATCTAGATGAAAATGCACTGATTTGATTCATCCAGATGAGTTTTAAAAATTGGTGTAACTTTTTTAAACTCATTCAAATGCTCCATCTAGATGATTTTTATTTTTGACACTAAACGAATATCAGTTTGCATTTTCATCCAGATGGACCATCTGGATGAAAAAACGAACATGTCCATAGTCTATTTTAGATTTCTTCCCTTTAAAAAAGTTTCGATACCATAACAAGTTATTGTTTTTCTCAAAAACAAGTTATTGTAATGGTGTAGTGATGTAAGGTGAGGTGAGTCGATTATTGTAATTGTTGATTTTGGTTTTCATTTGCGGTCTGTGACGTTTCATGCACAGATTTTTAGGGTATATATTGATATGGTTCTAGGAGATTTATACATGACTTTTTGTTCGTTGGTTTCCTTGGATCACCGTAACATTGTTTACACGTCCACTGACAAAGATTTAAGAGAATGTGTTGTCGTATTATTGATATTGGAAAAGTATATATACATGCTATCTAGAAACCTTAATACTCTACGGTTTACATAAGAAAACGGGAAATATAGCATATTTACATAGGAGTCCCTAATACTCTCCATCAAGGTGGAGCATGAAGGTCATGAATGCCCAACTTGCCGCGAAGATAAGCAAATTGTTGCGATCCCAAAGCCTTCGTGAAGATATCCGCCATTTGTTCCGTTGTACGAACGTACGATGTAGCAAGTGAACCATCCATAATAGCATCACGAACGAAATGACAATCATTCTCAAGGTGCTTCGTCCATCCGTGAAAAACTGGATTCTTTGCAATATGTAACGCTGCTTGGTTATCACAAAACATACGCGTAGAGTCCGTGTGAGATACACCAAAACACCAAAGTAGCTCCTTATTCCATTTCATTTCTCGTAATGTAAAACCCATAGATCTGTATTCGGCTTCCGCCGATGAGCAAGAAACGGTAGGCTATTTCTTCGTCTTCCAGGCGATGGGTGAGTCGCCAAGCATAACCACATAACCACTGAGTGAGCACCTTGAAAGAGGATAAGCCGCCCAATCAGAATCACAGTGTCCTGTTAATCGAAAATCAGACTCGGCACTCAACAAAATCCCTTGCCTTGGACATCCCTTAAGATAACGTACCAGGCGTTGTGTCGCCTCCCAATGTTTAATACGCGGTTGCTGCATGAATTGGGCCAATATATGGATAGCATATGACAGTTCAGGCCGCGTATAAGTAAGATAAACAAGCCGACCCACCAGTCTCCGATATGTCGCCGGATCACCAAAAAACTCACCCTCATCTGTCTGCAATTTATGGTTTTGTTCCATCGGAGTCGCGACCGGCCGACTCCCCAATAATCCACACTCCGAAACAATATCTAACGCATACTTGCGTTGCGAAAGATAGATACCCTTAAGAGACCGAGAAACTTCAATACCAAGAAAGTATTTTAAATGACCCAAGTCCTTCATGTGAAAGCATGAACTTAAATATCGCTTAAATTTAGCTACAGCATCCGGATCACTACCCCCAATCACCAAATCATCAACATAGACCAAGACATAAAGACACATCTTCCCACGAACCAAGGTGAACAACGAATAATCTGAATATTTTTGTTCAAAGCCATATCCTTTCAAAGCATCACTTAATTTCGAGAACCAGCACCGAGGTGATTGTCGCAAGCCATAGAGAGATTTTTGGAGCTTACACACCTTGTTCTTGTCTTTTGACTGAAAACCAGGAGGCATCTTCATGTAGATCTCTTCGTCTAAATCTCCATGTAAGAACGCATTATGAACGTCCATTTGATGGACTTCCCATTGCTTAGCTGCAGCTACCTTAAGAAACATACGCACCGTTGTCATTTTTATCACGGGTGCAAATGTCTCCAAAAAATCCAAACCCTCCTCCTGTCTATTTCCAAGAGCCACCAACCTCGGTTTATAGCGTTCAATCTCACCGGTAGAATGATATTTGATGGTATAAATCCATTGACTCCCAATCGCCTTTTTATTCGGAGGCAGATCCGTCACCAACCATGTTTTATTAGATTCCAAAGCCGACACTTCTCCTTTCATCGCATTTCGCCATCTCTCATCTTTCATCGCGTCAGCATATGACTTCGGTTCATACCCGGCTGTGACCGCAGCGAGGAACGCCTTATACGCATCTGAAAATTTATCACATGTGACATAGTTCGAGATAGGATAGAGGACGGTACCTTGTGTGGAAGACGCTGGCTGTGACGGGCTTTGTGAGAGTGGAGAGGGGTCGTTAACACAGCGAGTCGTATAAAGGACAAAATCTTTAAGGCGAGTAGATGGCATTCTATCTCGCTGACTAATGCGTGACGGCACAACGGCCATTTCGGTGGAGGTAGCATCACTCTCTTGTGTAACAGGAGGAGTCGGTGATAAAGCTATGTCAGCAGTTTGGTGTACTCTCCCCCTATCTCCCAACGGATCACTAGGAGAATCTTGATGTAGTTCATGGAAATCATCATCATAATATTCCAATGGTCGGTGTAAAATAGGTGTAGCAGCAGCCTGTCCATCACCACTCACAGCAAACGGAAATACTGTTTCTTCAAATATCACATCTCTAGAAACAAAAAATTCTTCTCTCTCAAGATCATAAACCCGCCATCCTTTTTGACCGAACGGATAGCCCGCAAACATGCATCGTCGACTTCTTTCAACAAATTTATCCTTATCTCGTGAAATCTTATGCGCAAAACACAAGCTACCAAACACGCGCAAAGAACCAAAATCCGGTGGAGCTCCATAGAGCATCTCAAACGGTGTTTTCCCATTGAGCAAAGTGGATGGAGTGTAATTAATAAGGTGACATACCGTCATAACACATTCACCCCAAAAACAAACTGGTACACTCGCTTGAAACATCAACGATCGAGAAATATTGAGGATATGGCGATGCTTTCTCTCTACTCTACCATTCTGTTGTGGAGTGTATACACAAGACGTTTGATGTACAATACCTTCTTTAGCAAAATACGGTCTCATGCACAGAAACTCTCCACCGTTATCACTTCTCACTACACGCACTTTCTTATCGAATTGTCGTTCTACCATTGCAAAAAAATTCTTAAGTGTAGTGGCCACTTCGCTCTTTTCCAGTAATAGATAGAACCATACAGCCCGGGAATAATCGTCGACAATTGTGAGAAAGTAAGCAGCACCCGAGGAAGACAGAGTACGATAAGCTCCCCCAAGATCACAATGAATTAAATCAAAAATTGCAACTGCTTTATTGGAACTTTCTTGAAAAGAAACACGAGTTTGTTTCGCCATTAAGGAAATATCACAGACCCTATCCGACTCTACTTGTTTGCCAATATCCATATGACTCGATAAATAAGATAAAATGCGAGAAGAAGGATGCCTGAGACGTCGATGCCATAAGTCACGTGAAATCGAGCTCACTGTCTTGTGTATCTTTGTGCCGATCACCCCTTTGAAAACATAGACCCCTTCGCACTCTTCACCCGCTCCAATCAGCGTCTTCGAAGTACGGTCCTGTATCACACACAATTCATCAGTAAAGGTAATTGAACCTTTGAAAGTCTAAAGCAATTTTGCAACAGATATTAAATTGCAGTGAGTTCGTGAGAAAAGAGAACTCCTTTTAGCCACAAATCTCCACCAAGACATAAATCACCCTGTTTCACCTCCAATGCACTATCACCATCGGGTAAGCCAATCATACATGGAATTATATCTGTTACGTTACATAAATACTCAAAGTTCCATGTCATATGATGTGAGGCACCAGTATCAATAATAAATTCGTCTTGTTCATTCTTACCACTCAATTTCTCATTAGTGTCTGTTTTCTGAGAGGACAGAAAGCCAATGAGAGCTGTCCATTGTTCATCACTCAGCTGAGGGAGAGAGTGGCGGTCATACTCCTTATCGGTTCGAGCTGCGTTAGCTTGTACGCCCGTTTGTTGTTGAACTTGCACCGCATTCGCTCTCCCATATGCTCCCCTGCCTCGTCCGGAGCTTCCTGAGATACCACCACCTCTACCAAATCTGCCTCGTGATCCACCACGTCCCCTATCACTGAAATCTCTCCCACGTTCTCCCCACTATTCAGGGAACCCTTTTATCTGAAAACAATCGTTCTGGGCATGTCCATACTTTCCACAGTGTGTACAAGTAACATCTTTCTCCCGTTGTTGAAAGGAAGGACGAGAACGATTGCTAGCATTAGCAGCGAAACCAACCACTTCTGGCCGAGAATCTCTGTTTCTCACGACCGTTTGCTGCCTCTCCTCTCGTACAATACGCTGGTAGACTTGAGATAGCCTTGGGAGTGGTTCAATGCTCGTGATTGTGGAGCAAACAGTTCCAAACCGCGCCGTATCGAGACCATTAAGGAACGTATTAGTGCGTTCCTTATCACGATCCTCCTCCAATTGAGGAGCCAATTCACCACAACGACATGAACGGATGGGCTTGTAGATAGCCAATTCATCCCACATCTTTTTCAACTTTTCAAAGTACTCCATAACCGAATCTCCATTCTGTCTGCAATTTGTAATCTCAGCCCGCAACTCACTAATCCTTGGTCCATTACCAGCCGAGAATTGGAGCTTCAAATCATCCCATAGAACTTTCGCCTCATCAACCATTGAGATCGAAATCTTCAAGTTTGGTTCAATCGTGTTCATTATCCACGCAACAAGCATGGAATTAACAACTTCCCATTGTTCAATTTGTTCCTCTGTTTCCGGTTTCTTCAAAGTCCCATCAATAAAACCCAGCTTTCTCTTTGTTCGCAAGGCATTCCGCACATGCTTCGCCCAATCCTCATAGTTTTCGCCTTTTAGCTGAACCGTGGTGATCAAGTTTCCTGGTCCATCCGAAGGATGAAGATAGAATGGTGATAAAGTCTTGTCTGTTGTTGTCCCCATGGTGACGCCTTCCGCAGTCTCCTTGTCAGTCATCTGTTAATCGATTTTCTTCTCTTTGTATTGTTTGTGTTTTTTAGGTTTTCTAAGATCGCCGCTCTGATACCATGACAAAGATTTAAAAGAATGTGTTGTCGTATTATTGATATTGAAAAAGTATATATACATGCTATCTAGAAACCCTAATACTCTACGGTTTACATAAGGAAACGGGAAATATAGCATATTTACATAGGAATCCTTAATATCCACGAGGAACGGAAAACTGTTGAGACTGATGCTGATCAAGATGGTTTAATACAAAGTTTTAGTAAAAAAAAAAAAGTTTTAGTCGAAAAAAAAACCAAGATGGTTTGCATATGTTTTCGTTTTGGATGAATTTTCAAATCTTCAAAAGTCTTTTTTTTTTTTTTTTGTTTTTTTTCC
>OVAY01000462.1:13250-58373 GCA_900406395.1 Kernera saxatilis
GTGACTATTTGTATTTTGCAGTATTTTTTTTTGATTGGTTAAATTAGTTTTTAATAAATATTAAATAATGTTTCCAACGTAAAAAAATTAAAAATATATAATTAATAGGATTCTTAAAATTTGCAATATTATCTAAAATATCCTATATAATGGAACAAATGGAGTAGCTTATATCAAGATACTATCAGTAGTGGATCATTTATCGGAAACCTCATTTTTGTTTTTAGAATTCGTGTTTTTTATTAAGACTACAATTTTCCATTGATCTTTTGATTCATTCGAAAGGTCGTTATTGTAAGGTCTTTAAGCTTTAGTATGAGAGTTATAACATGTATAAAAAAAAAAAATAGTTTGGAACAAAATACGTCCGTAACATTTTCTTTGAACCCTGATTACAAAAAAAAATTCTTTGAACAAACTCCATTTGGCTTCATTTCAAATGACTTAATATACAAAAAAACAAAAATGTTTTAAATTTCGAATAAGACTGGATTCTAAGGATATGTTTGTTTTTTCAAAAAAATTGGTAAAAATATATTTTGAATTGAACTGAAAGAACACAAAAGTCTATAATCTTTTAAGCATTTAAACATGATTTACAAATATTTATTCAGTAAGTGTTCTCATGTACAACGTATATTATCATCTCGTTTTCTAATTTTTACATATACACATATTTTTCGATTTTTCATCAGCCATTATTATCTGGTTTTTTCTATTTCATTTCTTAAGGTTACCATATATATATTCAAAAAAAAAAAAAGGTTACCATATATATAAAATTCTGGTTTATACTCATAGCACATGTTGAACGAGTCTATGTACATGGAGGACTTGAAGTAAGAAAAAGTCAAAAGACTTCGCAATGAATTCAAAAATTATGAGTTAAGTAAATTAAGTACATTAAGTAATAGTCAATCATAGGTTAGATATTTTAGCTGGCCAAATCATTTTTTTCCTTATATGAAAATCTCCTTTTAACCCAATCTTTAACAACTAAAATTGGCCAGCTACCAAACATACATACATCAATCCTCTGTCAAAATCTTCCCCAAATCACCCATTATATTTCAATAATCTCAATTAATATTTTAATTAAATGACTTTTAAACAATAAAGAAAAATAAAGATCCCAAACATGCTTCTGATTCCTGAATATCTGCACAATATCCGCCGAAAATATTTTTATACTAAAAGTTTAAAAGTATAATATTTCCAAGGTTTGCAGTTACAAAGTTACCGAATTTGCAAATTTTAAGTCAAAATTAAACGAAATTTGTAGTATTACTTACTTTCTGAGCAGGTTTGCACTATCACCCAGCAAAACAATTATTAAGCAAATGTTTTTGATTAACACAAAACCTGTATCAAGTTTTCTTTCTTTTTGGGTCGTTGAATTTGCAGAATCACAGAATGACTAAACAGAAATTTATCATTCGACGATTTGCAGAACTTTGTGATTGATAAAACTTTTCTGAATCACATAACTATTACACAGTTTATATAAACTACAATCATATCCGTTGATAATTAAAAAGAATTTCAAGAAATCAATACTTTTCCCCTTTTCTTACTCTTAAGAAACATGAAAATGATCAAACTAATAATCTATAAACAAAAAAAAAAACTTAACGATTAATTAACAAAAAAAAAATCCCAAAAGAAACTAAACAGAAAATCTCAACCTCTGTACAATGGAGACCTTTGTTGAAATATCATCTTCGAGACTCTCGATTGCCGGAAAACTTTAATCGGGCTCGGAAAATTCCAACCTTTCCCCTTTACCGTCGCCGGAGCCGGCGAAAATCCCGATTCTCCGGCGACCGCAACGGATCTCGACTTCCTCATAATCGCCGGCTTCGTATTATCTCCTCCTCTGTTCCCCATAAACATCCTCCAAAACGACGGCGTTTTCCTGCTCCTACCACGACACGATTCTAAACCCGACCCGGAATTGATAACCGTATCCGGTTTAATCGGAACCGCCATCGATTTCGATCTCCGAAACGCCGGTTCGCATTCGATCAAACTCGCGACTCGGCCTACCGATCCGATCCCGGAGAAATTAAAATTCACATCTCCGGCGAAGAGGGAGAACGAGGAGGAGGACGAAGAAGACGACGGAGAGAAATACACGGCGGCCCGTGAGCTACACGAACAGGGGAGATCGTGAGCACAGTCGGGACAAAGGGAAGAGAGTCGCTCGTAGAGACAAAAAGGGCAAACGCCTCCGCCGCCAACAAAACCGCGTTTCGAAAAGTGTTTGGGACATTGAGAAAATCCATCTTCGTCCATGTTTTTTTTTCTTTTTCAGAAAATTTTCTCGCGTTTTCTCTTCACTTTCTCGGAGTTTGAAGAAGTGAGAGAATTTGAGAGTACAAGGAGAGAGTTTTTATAAAGCCTTTACACTCTCTCTGCGTTTTAACTACGGTTAAATTATTACGGCGTTTGGTAATTACACTTAACTCTATGGTTTAACTTCGAAGCGTCGAATAATTATTGATTAATTAATGATACGGTGCGTTTCATTAACTCACTTAAACAGCTCTGAGGTTTGATGTTTATTTACGTTTATGCCATCGTCATTGGAACCATTCAGTTCATTCACGTGTGGCATGACTTTGGTTTCAGAAACAACTTAATATTATTAAATAAAACAAATTGAAATTTGGTTAAATTTTGAAATATAATCAAATTGAAATTTGTTTCAAACTCAATATGCATGGACCATGGTTTATATGCTAGAAAGTCAAATTCATACGTTTTGAATAAAATCTAGTGCTGATATAGTGATATATATAGTTGTTTCTTTCAAAATCGAGCTAAACCATAACGACATGAAATTTATTCCTAACCAAACTACAAGTTTGTTTCAAATTCGATGAAAATTTTGTTATCCGGTAAATTTAGTTTTTTGAATTTAGTAGAAAATTGAATAGCAATCTTTAAAATTTAAAATTCAAAAAATATTTCATAGATTGAATGATCTTAAAAATATTAAAATGGATTCCACAAGTGTACGAATCAAAATATTTGACGTGTAGAAATAAAAGCATGTATGTGCTTAGACAAAGACAGTTCCGAGTTATGGAGACAAGCTTACTTACAAAGAAAGCGACCTGACCAGATAAAAATTTAGATCACAACCACTTGATTTCTAGGCAAAGATTGTAACTAACTCAAAGTTGTCGTGTTAAAATGGAAACTAATCTTAACACATAAACTTAAACGAAAATTAATATGACTGATTAATTTGGTATATTCGTTTACTTACACAAACGAATATGCATTGGACTTAAACAAAACATTTTTGTTTTGGTCAATAATATGCATTAGACAGGCACAAGGACAAGACTAACACAAAACACTAGATTATATGTCTTAATCTGAGAAAATAATCATGGGCGAATCTCCAAAATAAAATTAGATCATGTATCATGTAAAATCTATTTAATAAAAAACCTAATGAAAGAATTTCGAAATGAAACAAATTACTTATAAAAGGTCGTTTCTTTAGCTAAAATAAATTTTTATATGTAGGTTATAAGAAACTTATCCGCCTTGGTCCACAAGAATTTGTTTTTTTTGATGATTTGGGCTTTGTTGCTGGATATTAAATTAACATTTCATCCACGCGTCTCTCAATATCAGAAAACTAAGGCATCGGCCTCCAAAACTTCTAATTTATGGCCCATGTTTTTTATTGCGAGCCCAAATATTCAGCTAAAACAGATTATTTTCAATTTAATTTTTTCTTTAGAAACCTAATATGGGGGTTTTTATTGTAAAATACAAAAACAGTTTTGGACCCGTTACTCTTTCTATGGGGGAAAAACAATTGAAAGCTAACGGGCTTTTCACTTTTTTGTGTCAAATCCAACAGATATGTTTTTGGTAAGCTATCAATTTTTTTTTTTTTTTTATAATTCAAAAAGTAAAACTCAGGTTTATGGAGGGATCCAAACTAATCTTTTGGAGGAGATGCAGCCCACAGATAGATCCTCTCTCCGGATATGCAAATGGGCCCGAAAGCATAATCTCATATCCGTGTGGGTGTTCAGGAACAATATGTTGTAGTTTCACGCAGCAGGTGGATCGAACCTGAAACGTGTTGGCGTCTCAGACCGTCTCCTTATCACCTGACCACAAGGCTCTGGACTCGAATTTGTTTTTTACTTGCAAAATTAGACATTAATAGTCTGAACCTTTTGCTTTGTTTGTATGTCCTCTAGACATAATTGCATTCGGATTCAATAAAAGATGGTGGTAACTTGTAATAGAAAACAATACACCAACGTAAGGTTAGACTTGTGGTTAAATCCAAGTAAGCCAAAAACGTAGGCATTTAAGAAAACATAAATACGATTTTCGTTGAAATGAATAACTTATTACAGGTTGATTATGGCTCTCTGAGATATATAGAACTTCTATATTAACAATATTGGATAGTTGATAGTTTGTTAGTTGAACAATCAACTATTCAATAAACAAAAAAAAGATGACAATACGATAAAAGATAATGATTCAATTCTAATTTTGATTTATAAAATATAGTCATACATGCATAGATGACAACAAATAAATAATATTTTAAAATACAAATATCAAAATAAATTAGAAAAATGTGAATTAGTTAGTCATTAAAAATTTAATAAAAATTTAATAAATATTTTAAAAATAAAAATATAGACCAAAATCTTATCACATTTTCATGATATCGCCATATTTTATGATTTGTACCACCTTTACTAATAACGCTGTTTTGTACCGTCAAAAAGTTATTAAATATTGGTCAACTGTTACTAACAAATCCAAATATTTTTTGTTCAAAAAATTAAAAGTTGGGAAGGGATTTTTACCTAAAATTAAAAAGGAGGGAAAACAAAAGACACATCAGATGACAAGTGGGTTACGTGCCACGTGGCGTTTAAAAGTCATAATGCCACTTCCTTCAGTTCCACTTCCACACAAGTTGCTGAATCTCTTTTTAACCATGCCCAACGCTTCACGACAAAATATAAACAACACGTTTGCTTTCTCAGATTCCGACACGTGGCAATCATTCAGACTCCAGATCATCTTCATTGGTCTATACATGTGATTAAAAGCAAAACAGTTTTTTTTTTCTCCTCTTTTACTTGTTTTCCGTCTAATTCAATAATTGAGGTTAGAGAATTTAAATACGCAATTCCAAAAAGTAAAAACACTATCTTATATTCTTATATTCCTATTATTGCAATCTTTTACCACCACATTGATAAATACCTTTTTTTTTCGACGACCAGTCTTTGATAATACATCCCCTTTATACTTAGCTAAACAAATATTTTTAAAAATGTTACAAAAATTACTAAAAAAGATTTGAGTAAAACAAATTAAATTTGCGGCTCGAAAGATTTAAAATAGAACCTTGGTAAAAAAAACGACAAATTTTCGTAATAACAGATAAATTAAGTTTCAGAGGAAAATTGTACGTAGATATTGAATGCTAATATTTTAGAACATTGGACAAACTTGGGTCTACATTTTATAGGAAAAATTAAAAATAAATGATATTTTTCTGTACTTTTGTCTATTTACATATTTTTAAATTACTTTCGTGAGATTATGCTTTATATTAATAAAAATCCAATTACACCCCAATCCTTTAAATAAAACATTAATTCTAAAATAAATAATAATACATGTCAAACTTGTAAAATCTAAAATAAACAATAAAACTCGTCAAATTTGAAGAAACACTAAAACAAATCAAATTTGAGTTTTAAGAGTCTTATTGAAGTTTTATAGTCTTCAAATTGAATTCTTACAGCAAATAAACTTTCACTATATTGAAATATTACATGTCGTTTTGTTATATAATCCATTACCACAATGACTGCATTTAATCACTAATAAATCTTCACTCGTTATTACCAACGGATCTCCAAACACCACACATCACGTAAATTTCTAGTATTTTTATCTATAAAACAAAAAGATTCAATGAAATCTCTCAAATAGAATTCGCACAAATCAATTTGTGGCACAACAACAACATATTCAAAAAACTCATCACAATTTTCTAGTTTTGACGATTGATTTTTGCTAAGATATGAAAATAGGAGAAATAGAGAGAAGTGAAGAAGACGAACGGCGTGAGAAAAAGAAGATCGAGATTTTTTTTGTTCCAAAAACATAGAATACATGTTCTAAAAATAGCAGAACATGTAGATTATGCACAATATGTATTCTACGCTGTCGTAGAACAAAAAAAAAAAATCGTCGAAGACATGTTCTAAAATTCGCAGAACATGTAGATTAGGCAGAATATCTATTTTACATTGCCGTAGAACAAAGAGAAATCGCAGAAGACACATTCTACAACCCGCATAAAGTAGAATATATATTCTACCGTTCTTTAAATATTTTTTGTTACGTTTTTGGAATAATCAAAATTTTCTATTTTCTTAAATATATATGTTTTCCTTTTTAATATTTAAATTCGAATTTAAAATATATTTTTAATAAATTAAATAATAATATTTATGATTTTGGGAGTAATTTACGCATAATTGTACCTTCCTAAATAAATGTATAGATGGACAAAAATATAGACAAAATATCCTTTATATCTAATTTTCCCCATTTTATATCCTACATTTTTATAAACGAAGCCGAAAGATTCATAGTTTATTCTGTAAAATTCAATGGGTCAGGGACCAACAACCAAGTTGTACATTTATCTTAATTATAAATAATTTTAAATATTAAAAGGAAATCGATAAAGATCTTTAATATATGTTCAAAGAGAAATATACTACTACCTCCGTTTCAATATAAATGATGTTTTAGAAGATTTTTTTTGTTTCAAATTAAGTGATGTTTTGTAGTTTCTATGCAAAATTTAAATGTATTTGACTTTTTTGACCAATGAAATAATGCTGAGTATTTTTTCATTGGTTGAATTTGTTGTNAACTTTTTTGACCAATAAAATAATGCTGAGTATTTTTTCATTGGTTGAATTTGTTGTAGTTAATGATATTTTTAAGAAAAAGAGGTAAATTAAATGAAGAATTTGTGTTTTCTTAATAGGTGTGCAAAAACCTTAAACATCACTTATTATGAAACAGAGGGAGTATTTATTAGTAATAGTATAATCAAAACACATCTTCTCGTAATTAATTCGCACAAGCATCGAAATCTAGAATGAATTTATTTGATATAGTAATTAGCTTTGAGAGTATCGAATTTCATACTAAAAAATAATACTCCCTCCGATTTACTATATAGGTGATGTTTTAGGAGATTTTTTTTTTCAAATTAAGTGATTTTTTCAAATTTTTATACAAAATTTAAATATATTTAATTTTTTTAATCAATAAAATAATATTATATATTTTTTTGTTGGTAAAATTTATTGTAGTTAATGATATTTAAAAAAAATAAATTAAATAAAAAATTTGTGTTTTTTTAATAGATATACAAAAATTTTAAATATTTTTTATAATGAAACAAAATGAATAGTATTATATTAAGCGATATATTTTAGAAGCATAGAACATTCTTTTTCAAACTTTTTCGGGCAACTTTTTGTGAAAAATAAATGTAAGCTATATTTTTTTTGTGTTCATAAAATATAGGGTAGATGCATCAAGAATATTATATCACATTTCTTGGATAAAAATATAATATTTTTGGTTAATAATTCCACAAATTAGTGGACCAATCGATAAGAGAGATAGAAAACATTACACATATAATATTCTGAATTTCTGATTAGGTATTTTGTCGTCTATTTCCGGCAAGCGACTTAAAAATAATAAATATCTTATTATAGAGTTATATATATATATATATGTATATGTGTGTATACATATATATAGTATTAGAAACTATAGACGATTGACTTAAACCAGACCCTCAAATAATTGGAATTAGAGAATATAAAATAAACAATGGAGCTAGTCTACGCTATAGTTCATTATTATTCAGGGATTAGTTGAAAACTTAGCCAACCCAATTAATATTTTCTCTGTTGCTTCATCCAAGACTCATCTCGCACAATCTATTTTTTTTTAATCAAATTATCTATAACTATCAATAACTTAGATTATTTTAGGCCGAATCCCAAATTAATCTCCTAAATCCATAAAAATTTGGATATTTTTATCATTAAAATTTGAATTCTGACGTGAAAAAAACATTAATAAATCCTTAATTGACTATTAGACCAAAAGATTTCTATAATCTTTTTTAAATATTTACTAGAATAAATCGAAGAATATGTTTTGTCACTATTAAATAAAGGAGATTGATGTATAAACATAGAACACTTAAAAAGAATAGTATTAGGACAAAAAATAGGCCAACAAGAAAGAGGTTAAGGATTAGGACAGAACATAAACAAGAGTGTCCATTGATTAGGGTTGTCATTATCTTTCTTTTCTCATTGTACATTCCCATCCACTAAATTAAAGAAAGTTAATTTGCATATAATAGTAACATATATGGCATCATCACATTACATAAAATTAATGCCAACTATGCATAGTTAGTGACATTTATACACATACAGCAAATATAATTTTAAATTCATATTTCTTTTTTTTAATAGTTTTTTGTACATAGATATCCATTACTGAGGCGATTATAGCCAGATTTTATTTGGTAAAAGCTGAGTAGGGTAATTGTTAAACACTTAATATCGATTCTGACTATGACCTGAAAATGATCTGGCTCGGAATAGTTTTTTTCCGTTTTAATATTGTTTGGTTTTGCGATTCAATTCCATAATCAATAAGTAAAAAAAAAAATGGTTTTCCCTTCTCGCTTTTAAGAACACTAAAATTGTTACATTTTGATAAAATCGGTACATTTTCGATAAAATCATATCCATAAAAAGAACTCAAAGATATTATTCCATCCGTTTTAAATAAAATTTCGTTACAACATTGTTTTTCTATCTCAAATAAATGTCGTTTTGTATAGTCCAACAAAATATCAAGAATCAATGGATGAAATAGAAACTAGAAAGTGAAACAAAGACAGTGTAAACTTGTGTTAAACGTGTAAATTCAATAATCAGATGAACAATAATTACGTTACTGTTCATTAATGACGATCTAAAACGGTTATTTTTTCTTGATTAGATTGGGTTATTATCTCGAACAAGTCTGGGATATTACCATCACATTAAAAAGTAATGAACAAAGAATATATAATTTTGTTGAGAGTACAGTACTAGTATTTAACAATAATAAATGTGAAAAGACGAAGAAAGAAGGAAAGTGGGAGGGTGGGTTCGGTTCATTGAACCCTCCGTAGCAAAAGCAATATCTCAGCTTCGGGTTCTAGGCTCGGGAGTAGGCTCGGGAGTAGTCGACTTTTGTGCGGATAAGAACGCCTCTTCGTTCTTGTTTTTACACGCGCATCTCTCTCTCTCTCTCTCCTCTGCTTCTGCCACTCTCTCTCCTCTCCCTCCCTCCCTCCCTTTCTCTCACTAAAAACTGGCGATCGAAGAGAATCAACAAGCAGCTACTGTCAGAGAAATCAAACCCTCGAACAGAAGAATGATCATGGTAAGAAGAGAGATTTCAATTTGAAACATTTATGTTTCTCGACATTAATGTTTCTTCTTCAAATGGGTTCTCTTTGATTTGGTTATATAAATGCTCTGTTTTATTTATACTTCAGAGATCGATTCAAATTCTACCAAGAACTCTATTTTTTCAGCTCTGATCAATCTTCTTTTTCCCCCAACTGGGTTCTCTCTTCAAAATTCGAATCTTTTTCTCCCTAAATTGATTCTATTTAAATTAGACTCTGTTCCAATAAGAACAGTTATCAAAATCGCCTGTCTCATTTTTTTCTGGTTTGTTTGATTCTGATCCTCTTGAGATTCTTCTGGTTACAGGAAGCTGAAGAAGAAAACAACAAGAGGTGGCCTCCATGGCTTAAACCTCTGCTTCGTGAGAAATTCTTCGTACAATGCAAACTACACGCAGATTCACACAAGAGTGAGTGTAACATGTACTGTTTAGATTGTACCAATGGTCCTCTCTGTTCTCTCTGCCTCTCCTTCCACAAGGATCATCACGCCATTCAGGTTCGTTTTTTATTTCACCTTATCTCTGAAATATCTTTATTCTTGTTAAGATTCTTTCCAATTTCTGATTACTTAAAACTATAAAGTTCATAGCTTTTTTACTGAGAGAGAAAGAGAAACATGTGGTTAAGTTGTTAGTTTAGTTGGTAATCTACCTTTTTCATTGATTTTTTCTTGGAGATTCTGACCTTTGTATGTGGATTAAATTACAGATAAGGAGATCATCGTATCACGATGTGATAAGGGTATCGGAGATTCAGAAGTTTCTGGACATAACAGGAGTTCAGACATATGTGATTAACAGTGCTAAGGTTGTGTTCTTGAACGAGAGACCTCAGCCTCGACCAGGCAAAGGTGTTGTCAATACCTGCGAAGTTTGTTATCGAAGCCTTGTTGATTCCTTCAGATTCTGCTCTCTTGGTTGCAAGGTAAAAACCCAAAAAAAAGAACTTTTTATGTTATTTTCTTGAGAAAAATATGCCTGGGAAAAAATTACAGTGAAGATGAGTGAAAAAAACACAGTCAAAAGAGTTCATGTCTTTGATCTTAAATGCTTTTTAGGAGTTAGTTGTGTGTTGTTTGGTTGATCAAATTTGAGAAAGTAATAAGAGATGAGATTCTATGTTTAGTTGAGAAATTGCGGGAAAATCAAGTTGTAAGTTCTTGTGTTTTGGGTTCTAGACCCGGTAAATACCAAAAAAAAAAGAAACTAACATAAATGTCAAATCTTGGGTCGATAAATATAGATTTACTTGGTAGAGAAAGTTAACTCAATGAATAGTTTTTTCTCAATATAAAAGTTATAAAGTTAGTTGAATAGGTAAGCTAACTACTATTCAATAATTTCTTTATTTATATTGATTTTGTATATAGACCGTCTTTTATTCTTTGATCCTTGTTTGATGGGAATTGAGAAAAGGACTTAAATAAAGGGATTTTCTTGTTGGGTGGGCGAGAAAATGTGGGGGCAATGATAGCAACTTCAAGAAATTGTGGAGTTGAAAAAAAAATATTAGCATTTGGGTTGACGAGAAAGTAGGGGAGAAAATTCCAAGTCAATTAAAAAAGCTTCACCCTTAAGTAATCCCTTATTTTAAAGGTCTTGTCATTTTTCATTACTTTTCTCATTCAACATCCTCATCTTTGTTGTTTATAGGAGACAATTACCAAGATAACCCTAGCAAACAACATAATACTTGTACATTGTGAATCTTTTGATCTTATACTGTTTTCTTTACTAGATTTCTGGAATCTCGAAGAATTTCGACAAGAAAAGAAAGGATTGGACAAACAATCTTTCGGATTCTGATGATTCATATAGTAGTACCAGTATCGGAAGGCTCAAGAAGCATGATGAGATGTTTACTAATAGTTTCACGCCGTCAACACCGCCTCTATCGGCCGTGAATCGCCGGATTGCTAAACGAAGGAAGGGAATTCCGCATCGTGCTCCTTTTGGAGGACTAATCATAGAATACTAAGAAAAATGGTAATGTATAGTCTTATGCTAATAACAATCACTAGTAGTTTGGGGGTATATGTATGTATATATGTCTATAGTGGTATAAAGCAATGTCAAAAGAGAAGCTTAACATCATAGTGTATGAAGGGGTAAAAAAGTGGGAATGATAATAGAATGAAGCATGAAAGGAATACTTGTGCCTGTATATTTTGGGCTCAAAGGGGTAAATATGTAAATGTAGAATAGTTTTGTGGAAAAAAAGACAATAGTAATAAGTATGTGATGCAATGCAAATGTGAATGAAATAAAGGCATTTTACTTTCGATGTACTTAGTTTCTTGTTCTTTTGTTCATAATATCTCATTTCTTTCGTTTCTTAAGAATATGGTATCAATCTTGTATTTTTTCGAAAAGTGTGTGTGCATAGCTAAATGATTCATGGCAAGAAGCATGAGAATAGAGAGGAAAAAGCAGAGATGTTTCAGTTTCACGATCCTCTTTTTGTTTTTTACTATAGAATCGTCTTCCTAATTTTAAAAGTTGTCATTATTTAAATATCTGATCACTTGACATAACAAAAAAAAAAATAGCACATATGGAAAAATAAACCATTGCATTGCATGCCATCTAGAAATCTTACTTACAAACATTGACTTTAGGTTTTCTAATTGTAAGTAGAATAAATAAATGTATTTGATCTAACTTTTGAATTTTGCTTAAATTAATAAATGATTTGTTTGTTGATGCGCTAATACTTTTTTATTATTATAAAATTTTGAAGTTGGAATGCTGATTAATAGGACTTTGTTTTTTAGTTTTCCCTAAAATTTGTATTGCAAGTCAAGCCGCTATTAAAACATGATATTCTTTTTTGAACGGAATATCTCAAACGGCAAACCCTAGACTAATCATAGAGATTTTTTGAAAAGCTATAAGTTTTTTTGGCTATTTAAAACGTTCATTATAGTCATAAATAACTAAAAACCAATCTCGAATTCTTGAACAACCTTCATATTAGTTGATGTTTAAAGATGATGCACATAAATTAAGAAATCACATAAACTCATAATTTTTTTGATTTAATCTATACAAAAACATCATTTATTGTCTAATTAAATACAATTCCACCAATAATAAAAAAGACTCCAAAATACAATTGGTCAAAAAAATTAAATATAATTTAATGTTGTATTGAAAATATAAAACATCAACTAAAATGAAACAAAAATTTTATGTTAAAACATTAACTAATATGAAACAGAAAGAGTATTATTTATCTTGAATTTAAAACTATTTTTGAAATGAATGACTCCCCTATTTTCTAGAACACTTGTTACTATGCACATTCAAAATAGGTAGCAAGAAGGAACGTGTATATAAATCAATGACCAAAAATAAAATTGAAAAAAAAACTTGAGAGATTTTTTAAATAAATGAATAGAGGCTGTAAATAACATTTACATATGTATATACATCATGGCTCGAGGATTTTAGCATGAGCACTGAGTTCCGCACGTGCGGTGACTTACATGCCACGTGTTTCGTTATTATTGGCGAAGCCATTTATGCTTTTCGGGAATAAAGAAAGAAAAAAAACAGAGAGATCCAACGGCATCTCTCTGTACTGAAGAGTGGGCTTTTAAAGCTTTAAATGGGCATTTTTATATTTTTAATGGGGCCCATTTTTGTCATCTTCTTTTTGCCCATCCGATTTCTCAAACGGCGTATATATTTCCCATGATGTAATCGTCGCCGTTGGATTCTTTCGAACTTGTTAGAAACGTGACACACCAATTTTATAATCCACAATATTTAAAATATTTCGTCATTTCATTATTTTTAATTTCTATAACAGTGCTATATTAGTACTATAAAATATAAAAAGGAAAAATTCTGGAACAAACAAGCATGTGTCATGATGTTGCCAAACCCACTCACACCACGTAAATTGTTTCGTCCGATTGTCCAACAATAATTTATTATGATAACTATAATAATAAAATGTTATATATATTTTAATTGCTTTTTAACTTATAGTGATAATCCTATGCCAAGTGGTACGTGAGATGTGATTTAATCCATAAAAGAAGCGGTTTGTTTTATTTATGAACTGGTGGTGACCAACATTCACCTATCTTTTTATACACTCGGTTCATTATATATATATAACAAATCCACATACTAGTGGTGCTAATCTATCTAATTTATTGAGGATAGGTTTGAAGTGCTGTTAAAAAGTAAGGATTATGGACCATAAAACTTATAACATAGATCCGGTCAACCATTTTTTTTGGACAAGATCAATTTCGGTTCGGACTAAGGCATTGCTTTTTTTGGATTCTAATATTATAAGTTTTCAATTGAAAACTAAATAAATTGATCCATATCATTTATATATCATTTAATGACTCATTCCACTTCGAATATGGAAATATTCTTAACACTAATTCCAGCTTATGAAGATTATACAAATCAAAAGAGACTATAGACTAGAGAACCAAAATTTGTTGGTTAAAACTATTAAAAAAAATTAATCATACAAAAATAATACTTCTTCCGTTCCCTTTTCTTGAATCTTTTCATTTTGTCCATCAATAATTTACTATGATAACGATATATATTTTAGGGAGATTTGTCAAAATAGTCTATTTTGAGACATTAGTGTGTGGAAGGTATCATTTATTGAAAAAATTGTAAGAGGGGTTAGTTGAAATTTTTTCCCCAAACTGAACTATTTTGACAAATCTCCCTTTATAATATGAGGTCAAGTGAAAAACCAGCAGAGCCTTGATTGTTTGTAGATTTTAAAATAAATTTTGGTTTTTGTTTTCAAAAAACCATTTTATTATCCATTCAAGATTTTACAAAAGTAGTTTTCATAAAAATTAGTTCAATTTTTCAATGATAAACCAAAAACTATTTTATTTGAGTTTTTCCTAAAAACATTCCTAAAATCACGAAAAAATAGTGATGTTTAAAATATGTTTTTTTTTTTATATGGTATTGTGTAATTGTATCTATTTAATAAATGTTTAATTTAGATATAATCATAATTTTATAAATTCTTTCAAAACTTAAAAAATAGGTATAGTTTGTAAACTTAGGTTAAGGGTGTTGTTAAAATTAATGTAAAAAATGATAATATAATATACTTGAAATATTCCTTTTTGAAGAGAAAAAAGAAAGAAATCATTGGAGCAAAATTCAAACTCATTTTAGTTTACTTCATTTTGAAGAAAAACATGAAGGAAACCATTGGATATGCCCTTAAGTACAATTAAGGTTTCAAATTTCTTTGTGTTTGGAATGCTTCGAATACACGATCGTTCTCTCCTTTATGTGGAAAGTCTTTATTCGATACATAACCGTTACATAATCATAGTGTTTATCAACGGTTATTTGTTGAACACGATGATTTCCAGTGAATTTTCGGCTTTTTATCTGTTAGATGCAGTGTTGTTTCTGAGTTTTGAAAGACTAGAAGCAATAACTACTATGCATATTTTTCAGAATTTTTTTATTATTTTAACTTAATAACAAATAACAAAAATGATTGTGTTAAACAAAAACTATAAGTATTTTTTTTTGACATAACTATAAGTATTTTAAAGCATGAAAAAATATATTACAAATGAATCATTCATTTATTATACAAAAAATAATATACAAAGAATATAAGAAACTAAAAGCTACGTATATTAAATCTCCTAACAAAGTGCTCGTAGTCACACAATTAACTAGTAATATATGAGACAAACCTGAATCGATTGAAAATTAGGCTTAAAAGATTGATTTGGTTTTAACAAAAAAAAAGTTTGATTTGGTTGGAAATTAAACAATAAAGCTAAATTTTTTTTTTTGATTGAGGCTACATAGAACGGCTAAACTCCGCTAGAGGAAGAAGATGAGAGAAGTGCTAATTTTAATTAAGTATAGTAATTTTTACTTAATAATATGATTTTGTTTAATACAAAACAAAATCCAAAAAATGTGTCCAAAAATTATTTATAACTATATTAGGATCCGCATGATATGATATGCGAGTTTTTAATAATATTTTTATTTCTATACAAAATTAAAAAATTAAAAAGTACTCGTTGCAATATATTTATATAATTGATTAAAATTTGAATAATATGCGAGTTTCACTAATAATTGTATTTATATATAATTAAGAAAATAAGTAAATATCTGTTGCTGGTAACCGGTTGAACTTGATCAATTTGCGAAGAATGCATACTAATACGATGATAAACATGATTTTGATCTAATTGATTTAGAGTTAAATAACTTTGATCGACGTTTTAATTCTCAAACTCATTTTTATTTTATTTGATACCAATAAATAAATGAAATAAAAAGATGGAAGCATACAATTGAATTTTGAAGACTATATATATCTTATTTATAACGATATATAGAGCATATTAGAAAAATATTTTTCAAAACAAATTTTCGTTTTAATCCATCACTTTATTTTTATTTTTTTTATAAATTTGGTCATTTTATATTTTACATAAGTAACATATTAAATAGATAATTTTCTTATTCTTTTATTTTTGACTTTTTTTTCTACTAATTTACTATTATTTTTTTCTTTATTTTAATATATTTTACTAATTATATTGATATAATACTATTTTACTTATTTTTTTCTTCGATTATGTTAATACTCTACTTTTCTATTTTACATTTTTTTAAGTTTTACTATTCTATTATTTGACACATGTCATAATCTAAATTAACTGTAACGTATCGCAATCTAATTATTTAAAATTTTATCTAACGTGTACATGTTCAACTTTATATAATAAAATATTTAGAATCAGACGCCAAGAGCTTTACTTTAGGGGCCGGACCAGGTTAGATGAACCGTTATCTGAGTCCCGAGCATTGTGCTTTTAAGGTCATTCCACGTTGGGCCCAAGTTATACCTTAAAGAGTATATTAACATGCTATAATTAGGCCCAATGTATCACACTTGTCAGGTTACTTGTGCCAGCACCAATTTTTTTACCGTAACGACGAGGGAAGACACGTTCAGGCCGACCACACCACCACGTGTATCCTAACAGCTATTACGTGGCATCGATCCTCTGTTATTAAAACTTTTGCCTTTGTAGTCAACAAAAATCAAAATCCCCAAACCGGAAAGTTGATCGGAGATGTCGTCTGCACAAATGGACCCGCACGACAAGATGAGATCACGCGACTTGAGTAAAGTAGCGAGAGGCGAGCAAGCGCCAAGACCACCTCACGCTCCCGGCACGGTGTCGCCGCCACCGCAGAACGATGCGAAGTTTCAAACTAAGAGAGGAGAAGACGACGGAGAAGAGAAGGATTCGGCGGCGGATGAACGTTTTCCGGTGACTAATGAAACACGGCATTGCTTTAATCGGTATATGCAATACCATAAGTAAGTTTTGAAAATTTACCACTAAATAAATCATTAAAGTGCCTGATTAGTATTTTAAAAATAAATCAATTAAATTATATTTTACTAATATAGGTGTATTAAGGAAAAAGGGAGAGATGCGAATGATTGCAACAACTTGAGAGATTATGTACGTTCAATGTGCCCCGAAGAATTGGTGAGCAATTTCTTTCGTACTATTGATTGTTGTTTTAATTAAAAATAAGATTAAGAAGAATTAGTATTTACTCCGATTAAGTTATATTTTATGTTTTTGTAGAATTGTTATCTTATTATTATTATTTTTTATTGCTTCTTATGGAAGGTTGAGAAATGGGAGGATCAGAGAAAGTCTGGGACATTGCCATCAATTTGAAGATTAGATTACTGCATAAGCGTCTCTGATATAACCAGAGATGTTTAGTTTGGTCGTTGTGTTAACTGTTGACTGTACTAAAACCAATGATAAATCAAATAATTAATCAATTAAATCATGTCTATATCCTTTGTTACTAGGCCTTGGATCATTTTATTAAAACCATTTTTAGTGTCAATCTGAACTCTGTCCTAACAAATCCTGCGGGTCCATCTAAATCTGACTCTGACTAGTCATTTGGCTTTCAGTTCAGTTCTCCGGCTTCCAAGTTCCTTGGATTCACCTGGTCTCTGCCAAAGGTTTTTTAATTTAACACCAGAAGTCTCAGTCTCAGCAGGCAAAGAAAAGAATCCATGTCTAAAGAATCAAATAAAAAGAAGATTTCAATAAAAAGCAAACATACTATTTTGCTTTATACATTTTGATAATGTTATAACCTGTGCATTGTGTTTTTCTGCCTATTGGCTTCTACTTTTAAGTTTTAATCTAATCTTCACAAGTGGTATCAGAGCTTCCAAATTGAAGTTTTGATTCCAATTGTGAGGTCCTGATCAAAATTTGATGTAGAATTCAATTGACAGTATTATTACCTGCCATTTTGGCAAGACTTAACGCCATTACCCGTTAAAAGTCTTAAGTAAGGAGTACAAACTTTTAGAACTAAGATTTCTAAAAGACTTGGTGGATAGATCCGGATTGGGATAGATTCCCCTACTTATAGCAAAAAACCTCTTTCCTTCTCTTTAGCTCCTAGTCGATGTGGGATAAAGTGAAATGAAAAAGAATTTCTATAAATTAATATTTGATAAATTAATAAAATTTATTATAATTTTTTAAAAAACTCATACCTAATTCCTAAATACCTATTGTTTTTTTTTTTGGTTTTTAAAATAGATTTTGGTAATTCCATCACATCCAAAATCTTCTCCAAAACATTCGCATCACATTCATTAATGCATAGGTGTCTTGAGAAAAAAGGGGAGAGAATCGAGAGATGCGAATGATAGCAACAACTTGAGAGATTATGTACGTCCAATGTGCCCCGAAGAATTAGTGAGCAAATCTTTCGTAATATTTATTGGTTCTTATTTAAATATAAAATTTAAGAATAAATTACTATAACTCGGATTAAATTCTACTTTTGTTTTGTAAAATTGTTATTTTATTTGTTGTTGTTGTTTTTTATTCTTATGGAAGGTTGAGAAATGGGAGGATCAGAGAAAGTGTAGGACATTGCCATCATCAATTTGAAGATAAGATGACTAAATAAAGAGTCTCTGATACAACCATAGATGTTTAGACTGGTCGTTGTGTGGACTGTCGACAGTACTCAAAGTCTTAAAACCAATGATAAATCAAATAAACTAAATTAGCCAAAGTTAAGCAAAAGTTTCTTCTTTTAACACCAAAAATCTGCAGCAGGCAAAACAAAAAAAATTGATATCAGAAGAATCAAATGAAGAAGATTTCAGACATGGATTATCAATAAAAATTAAACATACTATTCGCTTTAGATTTCAATAACAAGAACCTCATATTTGCGTAAGCACTCCAACATTTCCTTCTCAAGATCCAACTAATGTTGCAATCGAAGAACAGTTAGTTCAAAATGATATCAATTGAAACCTACAAAAAGATTCCTATCAGAACGAAAACATTATAAAATCGAATGCACCAAAATCCGGTAAGAATCTGAAAAAAATTTTCAAGGAGAACCATGATCGGTTCAATTGCAATTAATTTGTTTTTCTGTCAATTTACTTCTACACTGAATCTTAAATCTAGAGCTATCATTTGGTATCAGAGCATCAATCAAAATAGAAGCTTTGATACAAAATGTTAGGTCCAGATCAAATCTTCAAAGTAGAAGTCAATTGACAGAATTATTTTACTGATTTTGCTAATCAATTTTAACATCCTTATATACACAACATAGTTGCAACTTGATCCACAAAAAGATCCTACAAAAGGGGAATTCAAAGATATTTGGAAAATCTACTCTTACTTGATAAGGACCGATTCTTACTCGTTAAATCAGGAAACAACTAAACTCTGATGACTTAATCAACATATCTTGAACTTTGGTTTCTTCAACCGAACCAGCCGGTTCTTTTTTTGCGTACCGGATGTTCTCGGCTCAGCAACGAAAGCAAAAATGGTGTTGGGAGTATGGCTATGAGTTAAGGAAGTCTTCCTGACAGTAAAGAGTACTCATAAGACTCTAGCCCAAATGGACTCTAGGCCAACACAAAAAGTGTGTATTGTTGGAAGCTTACGTACGTGGTCATACTCATAACCATAAGAACAATCAAATCCAAGATGATTAAACCAAATCGTTTAAGTTTTTATTCAAGAGATGTTAAATTTGAATAAATCGAACCAGTTGTTGTGTTAGTATTGTCACTGTATTATCATCCAAATTTAAAGCCGTATTATTATGTGTTAGACCAAAAATAATAATAATCAAAGCAAACTAAAAAACTTGATGCAAAATGAACCAAATATTCTGACCGATCAAATATTAATTTTGCTCAAAATAAGTTAATAATATCATGACCGATCGATTTATGAATTATTTGGTTTGGTTAAATTGTGTTCGGTTAAGAGAGAGAAAAAGTATTGGGCTTTGACACAGGCCCATAAAAGCGACTCACGTGGCAATTTTTAATAACCGGAGCCCTAGACCCGCCGTGAAATCGAGCGTAGAGGAAAGAGAGCACTTCTCAAAAAATCAGAGCGATTCCAAAATTTGTTACTCCACGATTTTTTGGTGGTTAGCTTTCTCTTTTCGTGAATAACGGTCTTGAAATTTTGACCGTTAAAAACCGTTTCTTATATCTCCGGTGAAGAAAAGATGGCGGCTTCGTCACCGTCTCTGAGTAACAATGGCCTTTCCGCCGCCGTCACGCCTCCCAAAACCCTCCGTGGCCTCAACAAGCCCAAGTGTATCCAATGCGGCAACGTCGCTCGCTCCAGGCAACACTCTTTCTCTCTCTCTCTCTTGCTTTCTACGCATTGTTTCCTCGGGGGGATTCGATTTCTTACATCTGGGGTTTCGATTTTCGTGGGTTTGTTTGTAAAATTTTCAGTCTGATTCGTGGGTTTTTAATCTGATAGGAATCGAATTCATCCCGTCGGTTTAATTTAGGGTTTATAATTTTCACGGTTTGGGGATGGGATCTCTTCTCTTTTTCCTTTTCTTGAGCTTGTTTAAAGCTTTGAGCTTTAGTTTCCATTGGGTTCTGCTTATTGTCAAAGGATCAGTGTTTCCTGAGTTAATTGGGAGTGATATTGGTTTATTGATTTTATTGCTTGGATGTGATAAATGCAGGTGCCCATTTCAATCTTGTAAGGGTTGTTGCTCAAGAGCAGAAAACCCCTGCCCAATACACGGTATGCTTCTTCCCCCAAATCTGCCGAATTTGAGATGATAATCAGTTGAAGAAACCGATTTTAGAGTTTAGTGTTTATAACTTCGATATGTATCGCTTTTATGGGAATTCTTGTCATTGTTTCTGTCACTTGGTAACTTAGGCATGAAACAATTAGGTTTCATAAAAAGAATTGTCATCGCAAAGCCAATAGAGAACCTGGAACAAGAAGAGAGTATTGTAAGACTGATTTTTTAGAGTGCTTGTGATTTAGCTGAGGGAACTAGAGATGTTATTATGGACTGTTGTTAATTCGGTTTACGTGTTCTTGTCGCTTGCAGTTCTTAAAGCAGCTGCAACGTCTGCTGAGAAGACGCAGGCACCAAGTACTCCATCATCAGATCAGAAAGCATCCGAGGGCACTCCCGGGTACATATATACAAACCATTTTTTCGTAGTTTCTGTTTTGATTGTGCTTCCGTGCGCAAGTGAATCTCAGATCAAAAACTGGTTTGCTTACTTTGTTAGGACATCTAGGAACATTGCTCAGTTTTCAATGTTTTATTGCGCGTAGTTGATATTAAGATGCTATATATGTATGTTCTTGTGTACCTACCAGATGGTTCCTTTGTTTTGATATGTTTCTTCTATTGGGAACTGCTTCAGGACCACAACTAGAGTTTCATCAATCCGCCAACTTTCTAGCAACTTTTCTCAGTTTAATAACCTGAATGCTTCTTCACGCCAGAGAAAACCTTTGACGATAAAGGTACTAGTTAAGATATATTTTGTTGATGTCACTCTTCAAAAAACCTCATAATCATTGTTCTGTCTACATTCTCTAGGATGCTCAAGCGTTAAACGAGTGGCGGTTTACGAAGCTAAAAGAGTATAGATACAGAAACATTGAAGTGGAAAACGAAGCTTTTGATCGGTACATGAGTAATGTGAATTTACTCGAAGAAGCCTTTTCATTGACTTCTGTTCCTGAAGAGGATCTCGGAGCAGCAGCTTCTGAGCGAAACAACGAGGAAAGAATTGTTTCGGAGCTTAAACTGAGGCTGAGATCGAACTCTGCGAGAACAGAGAGCTTCAAGAGGCGGATCACAGAGACTGTCAAAGCCGGTTTGGCGAAGGTTCAGAAACCGAGTTTTGGTGGTCAATCGGATGATCAAGATGAAATCAAAAGACGGATCAAAAGAAGTAAATGGGAAGAGAAAACTTCAGCTATGAATGAAATAATCGACAAACTGAACAAAGCAAGAAGCGAAGAGGATCTCAAGTCTTGCGTAGAGATGAAATCAAAGCTCTGTGGTCAAGCCTCTTCCAATGCAGCATCCGAGAAGAACAAGGTTTTGCCAGGTTTTGTCCGAAAAGTTGAGATCAGCGAAGAAGCTCATCAAAAAATTGGTGAGCATCTCCAATCTTTTGACAAAGTTGAAACTTTGTGAAGCCAAGAACGTACACTAAGAACATCCTGTCGATGAATCGGATGTCCGTGTGGCAAGAAAAACCCGATCCTTCATGCTCATAGGTATTGTACTATGATCAAAGATCCCTCAAAAGCTGGTCCTGAAGATTTTCTTGTAAAGTAGTGTTGAGCATAAATTAGATATTAGAACTCAGCAATGGAGAAAGCTATTGATTGTATGTCGTTGGATTTTCATTGATATTATCACTGTATTTTGCTTGTTAGATTCAAAATTGCTCATTCGATTACTTATAGGAAAACTGATTCAACATCATTTTATTGTGTTAAAAACTCATAAATGAAGATTATTTTCTAGTTTTTCTATTGATCTATGAAAAATTAATGATTTAAGAACAAAATTTATTTCTGCGTCTGTTAATAAGAGTATACTGTATGTTAATTTAATAAAGAGTAAGAATCAAAATGATTCTTTATCAAAGCCACTGGTTTTAACAAAAGGTTGGTTTGGTTTAGATAACCGGTCCGTCCAATTGAACCGGCCCTTTTAATTTGGAAAGAATCCACCCATCATTTTTCACTTTCAACACGTATATTATCCCTATTTTGTGTATACAATGAGATATCTTTGAAAATGACTGAAATCAAACTCTTAAGATTCTCATTTTGTTTTGCAGCACCATTTCCACTAACGATCAAAACAGATCCAAAAGTCTCTTGGGAATTAAAAATAACCTTTTGTTTGTTTCCAGTTTCAACCAAACAATATATACGTTTATATGAAATATGAGTATATAAACTTGTTATATATATGTGTGTGATATTTTGTTAAATTATATATATTTGTTGATGAAATCATTCATTCTGTGCAAACCAACTGGAAACATGTTGAATGGGTTGGGACTTGGGACGAAACAACTCAAATGTGCTCATTTTAACTTAAGCTAATAGTTATTATTGCTACCACCTAATTTCTTTAGTGGTTTGGTCAATAATTTTGTAATTGTAAGATAATTAGGTCATAGGGCAAACCATATAATCTCAAGTAATTGCACGTAATGATAAAATGTGAGAGAGAAATTAAGTAAATGATAAGACATTCTTTGATCAAGTGAACAAGTGGCATTTTGGATAATTTTACTCTTTCCATTTAACCGTTATGGAACGGGTTATTTTTTCCCCCATAACATATTAACTTTTAGATGGATATCTAAAATTCTGTGGTTTAATAATATAGTCTCTTTTTTTTTGGTATCAATGTTAAGTTTAATAATATAGTCTTACTATTGCATAACACGTAATTTTTCTATGTAGATTTTTCCCGTCATATCACCATGTGATTTATTATGTTGAAGATCCTATATAATTATTTAGTGCTTTAAATATTTGGGTTTTTTAATCAACAACATGCATTATGCAAGTTTGAACTCGGATAATAACGTAGTGATGACTACTAAACTACATGTCCTTGTCCATATTGAATCATGAGAATAACAAATGAAGACACCTTTACATTTATTTGAAAAAATATAGCGTGCTACATTTCCACTCATATTTTCATCGATAACTTTTTGCTAATTTCTAATTTCAACTCTAGCAATTTTTACCCATGTATATATATATATATATGGAAAAATTATAGAAAATACCATAACTTTCATAAAACTTGTTCAAAATACCACTTTCTCTGGAACCTTAGATAAAATACCAGAATGCATATGAAAAATTACGTTTATATACTCAGGTTAAGTGGCTTCTTTTTGCCAGATGAAGAGACATGCACGATTTGATTGCTCTGTTGGCAGACGAATTGACATATGCGATTTGACAGTTCTGATGCACAAGATAATAAATGCTCTCTTTCAATTCAAGATTTTATTTTTTCATCTGTTTTGTCCATCGATACTTCTGTTCATCATTTTATAATGTCCACGACATTGTCTACAACTAGTTTTGTCTACCATGATATTGTCTTCAAACGTTTATTTGTCTATAACCTATCATTTATATGAACTATCACTTTCATTTAACTTGAATAGACATAGTGTATAATAAGTGATAGGTTATGGACAAATAAACGTTTGGAAGTAATATTATGTGGACAAAAATTATTGTGGACAATGCGGTGGACATTATAAAATGATGAACAAAAGTAGCGATAGACAAAAATAGTTGTGGACAATACGATACATTATAAATATGATGAATATAAGTAGAGATGGACAAAATATAAGTAGCGATGGACAAAACAAAAGTCATGCAACTATCATGTCATGTCAAGTCATGTTTTGGCTGACAAAAACAACAACTTTAGTAGGGGTATTTTTGCCATTTTGGAAAAATTGTGGTAAATCTTATAAAGTTTTTTCAATTGTGGTAGATTCTATAAGTTTGTTTTCAAAATATGGTAGTTTCTAAAATATTTCCTATATATATATATATATTGTCATTTACCTAATTCACTATTTAATCTCTATGTTATACCTATTCAAGCTCGGAATATGAAACACATAAAGACGACTTTGCAATTCTATTTATTTGTATGGTTCCGAAGCAAAATGAAAATGAGACGACTTAGCAATTTCATTAATTTTTATATATTTTTGTATCATTTGAAAATTTTGATTTCGGTTTTGTTGAAACTAGAATTCACATGATTAATGAAATTAAAAAAATATGTTTTCAGTTTTAATTTGCAGAGAGAAACTCTTGTTTCTTCTATATGATTCATTACCATGCCATGTATTCCCGTTCCTTTCATCTAACGGGTTGCTTATGATGTTATCCGATACTTGAAAAGAAAGGCAAATCAAAGATATCGGTGACCACTTATCCAATAATAATTAGTGTAACCAGACTAACATATGTAAACAAAAAATGCAAACTATCAACCAAAAAAAACTCAATATAAGTATACTTATAGATTACTATTGAAAAAGGTGGAAACAATTTGCTGTCTCTGGTGATTTAATTATGTTATTATGTATAGTGTGCTATAGGAAATAAAAGATGGCAAGCAAGTTTCAACTTTCACACATGTTATGATTAGTGCCTTGCACTTCAATTTAGTTTATAAAATTAGTTGGAGTCGGATACAAACCGGTATCCAATACTCGGTTACCGAATAAATAGTACAAAAATTTCGATTTCCGTTTTTGTTTTTTACACTTTTTTTTTTCTTCTTGGAATATGCGAGAGTAATGGCGTGGTTGAAGACACGAGAGAGAATCCTGAAGAAAAAGCCAAAGAAGAGATGCAAATGAACAAACCAACCCAAAAAGAAAGACTCTTTCTTCTCCATATATATACATAAAGAGAGAGAGAGAGAGAGAGAGTGAAAGGTGGAGAAAAAAAACAGAGACAGAGTTCAAATACGTTAAGATGATGATGATGATGGAGCTTTTGGATCATTAACCATTATCTTTTTTTCATCGCTTAAAAACTGTTAAGTTTCACTCGAAAAAACGGCAAATGGCTGTTGAAGCTCGACACCATTCCTCCAATCTCCTCTTCCTCAACCACAGGTTCGTTTTTCTCTGTAAATTTTGTTACATATATGTTCTTTCTCTGTTATTGATGACGGTTTTACGTTGTTTATGTAGAAACGGGAAAGAGGAGGAACAAGATTTAACGTTGCAATCACAGGCTGGTGGTTTTCTTGATCAAACCAATATGTTGTTCAACAATGGTGGTTCGTAAAGTTTTGTAAATTTCCATCAAAACTTCAAAATCTAGGATTTTTTGTTCCTAATTGAGAATGTGTGTGTGTCTTCTATAGGTTCTAATCAGAGAAAAAGAGGAAGAGAAACGAACAATCAGCAATTACCTCTGCAATCTCAGTTTCCTCAAGTTATAGACTTGTCCCTGTTACACAACCACAATCATCCGAATGTGGTCTATACAGGACTCCGGTTATCTTCCGGCGAAGATCAGATGCAAAAGATTAGTAATTTGTTTCAGCAGAACAGTCACCAACATCGGAATCTTGTCTCCACTTCGTCTGAAGATGTTGTCGCTGCACATATCAATAGGCAAAGCCAAGAACTCGACGGATTTCTTCATGCCCAGGTTTTGATTTTATCTGAGACGAATTGGGTTTTCGAAAAGTTTTGATTATCTTCTCACCGGAAAGTTAAAAAAAAAACTTTTTTTTTTGCATAGGCGGAGGAGCTACGGCGCACATTAGCGGAGAAGAGGAAAAGGCACTACAAAGCGCTTCTCGGTGCTTTGGAGGAGCCGTTGGTTCGTAAGCTGAGAGAGAAAGAAGCAGAGATAGAGAGAGCCACGCGCCGTCACAATGAGCTGGTGGCGCGTGAAACGCAGCTCAAAGCGGAGGCGCAGGCTTGGCAAGCGAGAGCCGGGGCGCAAGAAGCCGCCGCCGCGTCGCTTCAGGCTCAGCTGCATCAGGCCGTTAACATACGCGGCGGTGGCGGTGTATCGGCGCAAGATAGTGGAGCGGCGGAGGAAGGGCTATTGTGCGCAGCGGGAATCAACGGATTAGACGACGCCGAATCGGCCTACGTGGATCCGGAGAGTGTGAGGCGGCCGAGATGTAAAGGCTGCCGGAAAAAGGAGGCGACGGTGGTGGTGTTGCCGTGTCGGCATCTGAGCATCTGCCCGGAATGTGACCGGACAGCTCTAGCCTGCCCGGTGTGTCTGACGTTGCGGAACTCCAGTGTTGAAGCTATCCTTTGCTAAATGGGCCCAATTTAAGCCCATTGGTTTGTCAATCGTACATAAAAACATTTTAGGAATTTCAAAAAACAAATTTGGAGATCTCACCACCTTGCAGAAGGCTATGGCTATCTATCATCAACAAAGGAGCAAGCGAGAGATCTAAGCATTTGCAGGAGCTTATTTCGCCAAATACGCATTAACGAAAAACTCATAATTTGTTGCAAACTAAGCAACAACAATATCTCATCAAGCATTCCTCAGACCAAGGCCACAAACTTTGCCTACATTACATGACGATCAAGCGAACTATCTGCCCCATATACTTAAATGCCTTTGCGGTTTCCTTCAAGCACTTGTTTTTCTCGTCCCGAGTCCAATGCTTCATTTCCCAAAAACATCGAGTCAGATCAAAACCATTGAGAGAAAATTAGTTTTAGCAACTGGATTAAGAGTTAAAATAGCATTGACACTCTCACCTCCCCGAGCACGTTGAGCTTCTCACGGACGCCTCTAAGCAAGTCTTGTGCATCCCCTTCCCACCTATTGAACTCCAGCTCTTTCCCTTCTAGTAGCTTCTCAGATACCTTAATGAATCAATTGCCTCGGTTACATTTGAAAACCACGCATATAGAAGAGTAACCAAGCAATTACGACAGTTTTTAAATCATGGGATACTGATAGAAGTTAGAACCAGAACAAACCAAAAGAACCTAGGATTGTGATTCATCTTGAAAAATGAAGACAAAAGGAGCAAGCTTGGTCTTGGTTGGTTTGGGGTTTGGGATCTTATTGTTTCTTTGTTATGATTCTATTTGGTTTACCATTCTCGTTCTCAATCTTATCCCAACTCTCTTAAACCACCTTTACACACAAAACTCTCGATAGCCTCAAGCTCTCCTAAATCCACTTACACCGATACTCACCTTTTTAACTCTAACACACTAGCTGTTATTGTTAGATAAGCAGTTGAAGAACTCTTCTATGATGTTACTTTATGAACACTTTATCAGATATTCATCATCCTCAAGAAACTTACCTGTCTTACTATAACTTGACCACCAGCAATATGTGAAAAGTAGATACTGTAGAAATGAGAAAGAAACAAAGCTGCGTTTTCCCCTGCTTGTTCTTCCAAGTACTTTGCATACGAAACTCCTATGTTACTTGGTTCCGGGATCGTCAAATTTTGCGATGTAGCAAACCATTGTAGATCTCTCTCAAGACTTTCACATCGCTCTAATCCTGTTCTCCTAAAGTAAGCATCTGTAGAATTGCCAAAACCCATAAACCCACAAATCATTAACAAATCAACAAAAATTTCCATAGAAATTTACTGTTTCCACCAATTGCAATTTCAATTATGTTCTATATTGTCTGCTAGAACATGTACAGAATCTACTCTCGATAGTGAAATTAGTTCAAAATCTATACCAAAAAGGACATAACAAGGGTAGTTCTTACATGAACATCCTAAACCTTAAACCCTAAACTCTAAATCCATAAACACAAATCATTGACAAATCACAAAGTTCAATATCTAGACCAAAGAAAAAGGGATTTCTTACAGGAAACATCCTCAGATTCGTCTACAATTCGTTCGATAGTATCGAAGACAAGCTTGCTATCGACCAAGAACTTAAGAAAGCCTTCCTTGTTCGGACTCCAAGTCTCTCCTTCCAATTCTTCATCATCATCGTCGTCTTCTTCTTCTTCTTCTTTTTCCTTGTCGGTTTCAGGATCCAATTTCTTTCCATTAAGGTTGCGTAATCTCATGGCGACGAACCTCATTTCCTCCGTTATCCCAACGTTCTCTCCTGGGTACTGCTTCCTGTACTTCGTCCTCTTCCTCTTTGAGGCCTTCACGTTCATGGGCGGTGGTGTCGATGACGAAGAACGGCATAGATTCAGAAGTTTATTCCGGTTTCTCTGAATCGGGAAAGAGATAGACTTGCGAGGATGATGTTGAATAAGAGAGAGACCGAGCTTAGGAGGTGAAGAGTGTACTTGAGTTGTTTGCCTCATCAGAGAAGCCATGGGGATTCCGACCAACAAGATTGATTGAGAGAATTTATGTCTCTTTCGTAAGAATATTAGTATATGATATCATGAAAACAAGTTTTATAGATAAAATTAGCTAATTTACAGTTATGGATTTAGTATAATAATCCAATGTACAGTTAAATCGGAGCTACAGAAGAGGATGTAACCGAGGAAGAAGATGAAGAAGAGCCAGACGGTGACAATGAATCTCGAATCATCACATTAGTGAAACCTTCAAAATTTTACAAACAACAAGAAACAATTTCTTTTCTTTTTCATTACTTGAGCTTTACACAGACATTGCAATGTTTCTTTTTTTTTTTTCGTACAAATCATTAGCTAAGCTAAAAACCCTTTTCTTTTGGGGGCCTAAAAAGAGGATTACAGATTCTATCTTTAAAACTCTCTCTTAGTCATTGGGATCTATACCTTTCTCTGCTTCTGTTAACTGATCTCCATAATCTTCTAGCAAGTAATCACAAATCTCCAGCAACTGATCTGCCAGAGGCGGTATTCCAGGGTTACGCCCGTCGTTGTAAAGATGAGCATTGAACTTGATCTGCCAGACGTCGTGTCTAAACTGCTCTCTGTCTCTGTACTCTATCTTCCGTACCTTATCCCGGATTGTCGACAGATCCATCGGTCGTTCCACAATGTCAAGATAGTCCGGAGCCTCCTTCTTGGAAACCGGTTTCAAGAAGAGGCGTGACACTTCTTCTTTAAGTCTTAGTGTGTCCACTATGGTTTCCAAGATGTTTGCTAGGCCAACCTGTTGGCAAATCAATAGAGGAGAGATAACAAATATGAGTTTCATAGAGCTCATAGGTACACGTGTATCAGTTGATACTTTTCAAATTTCAATTTTCAAGGCAAGACAAGAAACCTATATGTGATAGACAATTTCAGCAGTGGTGACGATATGCAAACACAGGAAAGCATGCTACGTCGCTATAGAACAATAACAAAAAAAGTAAAACAATGTAACTTGGGAGCAAAGAGAAGTTTTACCTCTCCTTTTTTGCGTCGTTTTGGTTGAGGCGCATAATCTGCACCATTTATATCTAAGTCGGAGACATACCGGCTTCTAACGTTCCGGCCTCTCTCTGATAATCTTCTATCGTTTCTTCGAGGAGGATAATCTTCTAGATACCCTTCTATTAAATCGGGTTGCAGCTTCTTTTTCTTCTTTTTCTTCTTGGCTTTTTGTCGTTCCTCTTCCTCCCTCTCACTCCGTATTACCTCTTCGTATCTTCTGATCTCAGCTATCTCGTTGGGTTCTTCTGATACAGTCATATCATCATAATCACTTCTCGCCCTTGCTTCCCTGTGCCTTCCCGTACTTATCTCCTCTTCTTCCCACCATACTTTATCTTCTTTTGGTCTCCGCTCTAGAGAGTTCTCTGGAAATCTGAAGCTCTGCTGTCTCTGAAAACCCGCCAGTTCTGCCATTCTTTTCGTTTTCCGGGACTCAAACCGTGGACTCTCTTCAAGACTACTCATGTCATGATCAGTTATCTCTTTCGAACGTTTAATAACAAGTTTCTTCTGAGGCTGTTCTCTTTCTGTAGGCGGTCGTATCACGAGATGAGGCCTACGAGATTCAGCTTGATCTCTATCCTTGCTTAATGATGGCTGCGGAATAGAAATAGTGTGCCTGCTTGAGGCAGCTTGATTTCTCTCTGTACTAGACAAGGGTTGCCCAGAAACAGAAGGCTTGTGAGATTCGCTCTCCCCTCTCTCTCTGCTATATGTCGGCATCAATGAATGCGAAGGTCTGTCAGATTCAACCTTTGATTCTTTAGGTTTTGCCTTACTTGAAATCTTGAGTTTGCTGATCTTAGATGTTGACTTAGTCCCAGTGTCTATGTCAAACACCGCTGCTTGCTCAGAACTTCCGGGAGTTTCTGAACCAGGTTTATCTGACATCGCTCCAGCGGGGATACCATATCTAAACCTCAGAGGGAGACCCCCAGTTTTGGAAATTGAATTATCTCCCTTCGGAGCTTCATCTACAGAAACTTTCATTGCACTTTTTGGCGCAGCCTTGCTGTTCTTGATAGGTTTCGGCTTGGCCTGACCTGATAGTTCTGAAGAGCTTGGTTTTCCGGCAGACTTCTCCGTATCTATACCTTCGGGCTGTGATTCTGTATTTTCTCTGTATCTTGGGCAGTGTTTATTGGTTCTCATGTGTCCATGCTGGCCATGAAGATAATAGTCAAACGCTTTTCTCTAAAAAGCAAGTTTAGATTCATAATCTAGTCTAAAAAGCAATTATACCTGACCACAGGCTCCACAAACAAAGTTCTCTCTCGCCGATTTCTTTTCCTTGAATACCTGGTTTAGACGGCGAGAACACACAACACCTCAGAATGACAATAAAAGTACTAGAAAAAATAAACTTTAGTTGATACATGTTGGTACAGATTTTGATTTACCTTTAGGTTATCGTTCAGTATTTTGACCTTCCTCAACTGGCCCAAAGAATTGCCGCTCTCTTTTACCTGTTTACCTTTGGGGGTCTTAATAATAGGGCTATCAACCTGCCAATGGAGGGGAAAATAAAAGATAACAAGTTTGTCAACACATACAAGACCTCATGATTTGACAGAGTAATCGGAAAAGGATTTTGGAAATTTCCAAACTTTCTACTGACATTTCTGGTGTCTTTGACGGTGCTCTCATTTACTAGGAAAGATGCATCAGGTTGGGTGGCAATAGGTTTCTTCTCAATGACAGTGGCCTTTCTTACAGGTTCAGCAATCTGAAAACCTATATTGGGCCGTGGAGGAGGAAAAGATCCCATTCCTTCTCCCACAGCTTTGATCTTCTTCTTTTTCTTCTTCTGATCCTCATCTAAATAAGCATCACTAGTCAGTGATTCATTGAAAAAAAAAAATCTTTCGCTAATAGCACAAATGCTTAGTTAAAAGCACGTACCTTGCATCAGCAATCGGCATAACTCTGCATATTCAGTAGCTTCATCTTCAATTTCTTCGTCTGTCTCAACTTGAGATGGCCGCCGTCTCATCTTGAGACCCTTAACTCCGTCCAACTTGTCATTTTTAGACATATTAGATTCTTCCCCGTCCCCACCTTCCTCGGCGTCAAGTAGGTTTTCCAGATCTCCGGCAAAAGAGTCTAAGTCACTGTTCGCCTCATTCTCACTTTCATTCTCATCACCATCAAAAGCTGAAAGGGACAAAAGTTGCCTATCCCAAATCTCCTGACACTTTTCTCGGGCCTGCTGTTGCATCTGCAGAAAAGACATTCTCTGGCCACGGGCATACTTGCCTATGGTTGTAGGGTCAACCTTAACACCGGATGCAGCCTGTTCACTTGATAGCTTCCGTATCATAGCTATACGGTGCCATCGAGTTTGCTTGGCAATTATCTCATCAGGAACATTGAACTTGAGCAGAACCTATAAAGAGATCAGCCAAACCATATCTTAATATAAAATTTTAGATCGGCTTCACTTTAGTAGAAGTGTAAAAGAAATGTTCAACTGGTAAGAAATGTGCCCTTTTAGGCTCCTAGACATCTGAAATAAAGAAGTGTACCTCTCGAGCTGCTTCCATGCTTAATCTGCGAAGATCAGCATCTGTACCAGTGACAGTTGGGGCTCCACGACCAGCTGCTGCCTTTTTCTTCATATGCCCGGCTGCAGCTGGTGCTTTTGGTGCAGCCTTGACGTAGCTGAAACCTAGACCCCGTCCAGACGGATCGCCAACACCAGTAATTTCCAAACGCTCTATATTTGCTCTATCCTACTCAAACGTACAAATGAAAATCAGATATGGGAACATCGAACCAGCCAAGTAACTAAAGCATGAGCGATGACTGATCAGAAGCATCAAATCCACTACCACTGACAAGATTCAGAAAGACTCTTAACAAAACTAGAGAAGATAAAGCTGAAATAGATTCTAGTGTTGATTGCAAAGAACTAATAATGTAGCACCTTGGCGTATCTATAAAAGAGAACTAAGAATGACCGCGCCTTTCATGGATTAGGGATGACTAACTCCTAAGTTCCTACCGTATCATATAGATAAGAACTCACTTGCTATGTAACTCATCAATATAGACAAGTGATGCTCACCTGATTTGTACAAGCAACAAAATTACTGCTCAGATTCCATGGAGTTATCTGCAACTCCCTTTCAATATGTGATGCAGCGGCAAGAGCGATAGCTTCGTCTGGAAGCTGAGCCAATGCAGTTGATATGCTGGCAGGTAATGTAAACCGGGTGATCCCTAAATGTTTCAGCCGGTACAGCCCAGCTAGCATACTCTCATAGGAACACACCTAGGCCAACAAAATATAGAAAACCATGCATCTTAAAGAGTATATTTCCAGTAGTAGCTCTCAAAAGCTCATTAACTGCAACTCTGAACAGAGGAAAACAGATGGCATCTATTTCAACCATGAAATGAACTCAAAGGAGAAACTTACATGCTCTGGTGCCACCAGCTTTTTCAGCTCATTCTCAGGTGGAATTTGAAAATCATGTCTCATGAACCAACAAGGCTGGCCATTTTTATCCCTCTGCATTTTGTTCATGTAAGAAGTCAGCACGACAATATGATACAGAAGCATGATGACACAAAAAAAAAAAGAGAGAAAGCGTAAGCTGCAATTCTAGATGTTGCCTATGCAGAAGTGAGAATTTGATGAGATACCCTTAAAACAGCACAAGCTTTCATGTTCTTCCTGACGACTGCATCTGTTAAGTTCGAAAATAAGAAAGACAGCTCATCTGCAGCAATTGGGTGGCGCAAACTACGCTTCATAAATTCCCGGTACACATAGACTAACATCCTGTTCACCAAATAAGTCTGTAGATTCTTTGATCCAGGAGACATTACTTCCATTCGAGGTTCCTGAAACAGTATAATATCATTACACCGATTTTAAGGAACTAAAGCAAAATATGCTGCAGATTGCCACAATTAAGTATACTGCAGGTGAAACTCATAACCAGACTCTTTAGACTTAAACTGAAATGAGCTTCTCACATCTCTCCGATCACTGGAGTACCTTCCCCAACAATATCTATTTATCCTAAATCTGTCAGCTCTTCATTTACTATCCCTTCCATCACTTATCCTAAAATTTTGCTAGGACACCGCCGCCAAAGTACCAACAAAAGTAGCAAAGGTAAAAGTGGTAACGCAAAACACAAAATAATTTAATTCGCTCAAGCTAGTAAGCTATATTGTTACGCTACTAATTCACAAGCATGGAACATATAGATTCATTCTTGATTGTGTGTGTATATATCTATAGATATGCAATAACACCTTCCTGGACAGAAATTCTAAGAGAGAAATCTTGCGAAAGGCAAACCTGTTGTCCAACAACAACTATCTTGTCAATACGCCTTAGAGAGAGCTTTCCTTTAGGAGACCGGACCAACAAATAATCTGTTGATTGCAATCTATGCGGAAAAACAGGTGCTTTATACATGTTTGTTTCAACAGATGACTGACTGCAACCAGCGTGTATCTCCCCAAGGAAAGGAGATTTGTCTCCAGGTTCTAGAATCATCACATTCCCTAAAGTGTCACTTTGATTACGCAGCAAGTTCCCCTGTTGATCCTCTGGGGATGACTTTTGATAATATGTGCACAAATTTGCACCCATTCCTGCATTGCTGAGCATCAACGGCCTCTCCTCGCAATACCTACACAGATCAATGAAAAGAAATGGGGACTTTCAATAAAAGACTTTTCCTGCTGATAGACATAGATCAAATTAACCACAAGAACCACCAAGTAGCATGCCATAAAAAGAACAAAACAAAAGTTCCCCAAATTGATATAAAACTTTGTCTTACTCCATCAAGAAAACATGGCCATCTTTAGTAGATAGGTCAGATTTCTTCTTGAAAGCCCCAGGAGGTCTCAAAGATTTATTTTCGCCAGGCAGCTTTTGAGCCCATGGCCACAGATGTACTTTGGTACGTACAAGATGGACCAAGGAATTTGGTTGAACATTTTGTACAGCAAGAGACTTTTCATCCTCAAGTTCCTTTCCCATATAAAACATCTTCACTGATTCTGTTTCCTTAAAATCTGCAAAACAATTGTAGCAAGTGAGCAACAAGAGTGAAAACAACAAAAGAGCGTGTTCTCCAAATAGAATCCATGCCATAATACGGTAGACAAAAAGTGAAAGAAAAACAACAACCTAGCTTTCTAGAAGCCTTGGCTTTTAAAGAAGAGACAGATTCCTCTATACCAACGTGTAGCTTGCTTCCTTTACCCCCCAGGCTCTTAACTACAATTTTCATGGATCCTCGGGAGGGTAACTTTCCTTGCTGCTTGATGGCTAGCTCATTGTCATGTGGATACCATAAAGCTTTGGGCCGGTGAAAATTTGCTATGTCTTTACTGCAATGAGTTAAATCAAAACATTTTAACAGAAACTACTAAAAAATGGATGTAAAATAAATTAAAAATCCAGTGTGGAAACTTTTTAGAGTATGCAAAGAATGCAAATACAAAATGATAACTAAATATGAGTGCCCACTTACTTGCTCAATTTATTCTTCATCGTCTGCAATTTAATTGCTGGTGCTGAATGAAAAACTCTCAAACTATGAACGCCGGCTTTATTAGTATTTGCTTGCAGGTGCTGAGAGCTTTTCCCATTCATATAGAACTTGTCATTAGAAATATTGAATTGCCACCCAGAATTTGATTCATAGCCTTCCTGAAAGCTTTCATCCTTGGATTTTGAAGACCGGGATACAATCATAGCTCCAGCATGAAGTTGAAGATTTTTGCTTTCCTCGTTATCCAAGATTTCAAAGACCATTTGCTCATCTTGAAGATCAAAAATTAGTTTAGACCTGCTCAACTCTTTATCTGAATCCCATATTATACTATCTAACCATGCCTCGTCCCCCATATCCCTATCTTGCAATGCAAGTTTGCTAAAGCGCCCAAGAGCATTGCTTTGAAGTCGCTTTATATTCTCCACTCTAGCATCGTTATTTTCACTAAGATGATCCTCATCCCACTGGGATTCTAACCTTAGAAGTTGTGGATGATGTCTACTTTTGTTAGTGGACTCATTTGTAGATTGGAAACCTCTTGATCCAAAAGACTCCAAGAGATTGGCAGAAAAAGGCACATGCATATTAATGGCAGCTTGAGCTTTCTCTCTAGAGTTCATCACATTCAAGCTTTCTTGTTCAGTCTCGGAATTTGTTCCTTGAACCAGCATCCCTTCTGACTCAAGTCCAGATCCAAAGCCCTCACCAGAAATACCACTACTTTCAGGAGAATTTTCCCAAAGAATTTGATGTTCCCATTCATGCTGATCAAGAGGAAAAACTTCCATTGATAATTGAGACTGGCACAAAGATGAATTATCTTCTATTAATTCCTGCTTCAACAGTTCACCCATGATACATGAATCCCTTCCGAGCTTGGTAAATTCTCTTGATTCTGGTGTGATACCTCCAATTGCGACAGCTTTTACCAGCTGTAAACCCTCTCTAATTGGAAAGGGAACATCCAGCTGAATCAGATCAGCTTGTTTTACATGAGTGTCAATCCTACCATGGCTCTTCAGGAATACCTCCTCATCATCTTCAACAAGCTCAGAAATATCCATAGATTTGTATTTGTCTGTACGAAAGAAGGCTATGATATAAGAGTTCCACGTGAAGAAATGAATTACAAACAAAAAGAGAAAAGAGGAATGCAGAGACAACAGAAACAATAAGACATGGGGAGAAATGGAGAAAAATGAAGTTGCCTGGAAAAGAAAAAGAATGAAGCACATAATTTTAGTGGCACCAACTACACAGATCTAGTACATTTTTGCCAAGAAAGACTTGAGCAACATAAGAGGAATGTTCTCGTGCTTTCATTCACCTAATGGCCTTTAGAATTGAAAAGGAATACTAGAAAATATGGAGAAATTTTATTTGATGTTGCAGAATTTAACAAACCCATGGACAGCACAAAAAAACTCGATAGGGTTGAGAAGAAATTAAACAGGAAGAACATTCCAGATCGCATACCTCTATACGTCACATATCTCTTTTCTCTCTTGTCTCGTTTCTGTGGTGGTTCATGAATAGCAAAAATCTCGGAGAACTGTAAGATGACCATACCATCTTCCACATACAAAGTAGGCAGTGGGGTGGCGCCTTTCTCATCCACTGTACCTTCCAATAACTCATCCACCTCCTCCTGAATGTTTTGATGAGATCACTAACAGAACAAAATCACCCCACAGCAAAAAAATATGTTATGTGAGACACAATTTCCCTTTCTTGGGGGGTGGGAGGACTGACCTCCTGGGCATCTTCTGTGTCCATCAGATCCTCGTTTGGCAAGATTCTAGCCTCTTTTTCATACTCCAAGGCCTTGTCTTCCTTTAAGACATCTACAAAGCAATATTTTTTATGTCTCATAATCAGCAGCTCAAGAGGCATATAAGAAAAAATCCAAGTGTTCTGATCTCTAGGCCTTAAAGTCGGACTTGACTACAATTTTTATAAGTGATCATTTGCCAGAGCTCAACAAGTATAATTTCCAGGAGAATAACTCACCTAAACCAATTTGAGAGTCATGAAATGACACAACAAAAGTACACTCTAGAATATGCTAATCATTTTGCTCAAGAAACGGAAGATTTCTAAATGCAAACCTGGCTCCCTCTCTTCAGTCTCAAAAGCTTTTTCAACTGGCGCATGCTCCTCCTCTTGTTCTTCTTCCTCATCATAATCTTCATCGTCAAACACAGAAGCTCTGGAATTTAGACTACCCAAAGCAACTGCAGTCGAAAAATATTCCTTTTTTGGCAGTAGATGATCTTCCTCACTAACCACTTGAACTTCGGGCCCATCATACTGTTCATCGATATCCTCATAATCAACAGCATCTTCAGCTTTTCTATCATAATCTACACGACATATCATCACAGTCAATGAAACTGATGACCAGGATTTGGTAGTGTAAATAGCGTCAGTATTAACTGCTATGGGCAGGGCTTGTTGCAGATTTAAAGATCTCATACATAAGCCGTTCAAATGTTATGTACACGATTTATGTAAGACAATGTGCTTTAACTAACCAACAATAAGTAGATTATGACTAAAACCAAAGTAGGAAGAATGCAAGACCGTGTGATGGGATTGTCCACTTCGCGATAGAAAGTTTCTAGCAGGGTTCCTAGTAACTCCTCCAGTATGGTTTAAAGAAACAGTAGAATGCAAACTACAAGCTAAATGGGGGTACTAATAGAAAAAAACTGCATGAGATAGACGGCCCTGGCAGACAATATCACCTTGCTCAGCTGGATCACTTGTTGTACGTTCTGATTTTGCCAACAACTGTTGAGTTTAGAAACACCATTTTTGGCATCCCAGTACAAGAAAAAGAGGATTAAAAATCACATAAAAGACTCGCATTTCACTCGCCTATAAACATTAGGAAAAAAAATGTTAAAGATTGTGTAGAATGTTACATTTATATCTGGTAGAGATGAACCCAGCTTATCTGCCAACGCAGAAAGATGCTCTTTGGCGTCCTGAAAAATTGAAATGTGTTATCATTGGCACAGGTATGCTTGGTGGAGTATTTACAACTCATAGTTAATAAAATACAGATGTCCATTTGATGTTACTAAGCCCAGAAAGAAGAGACAGCAAAAGTGAGACCAATTTTTCCATGAAAACAATTGTCTTCAAGAAGTTGATCATACTGAAAGAGTAAAATAGATTACCTCATCAAGGTAATCAGCATCCAAGTCCCCAGAATTATCAACATTCCCAAAGATAAATCCCAGGTTAAAACCCCTGTTGTTGTCCTCATATTCTTCATCGTCATCTGAAAGGACAATATATAGATATTGGTGTTGACCAAACAAATCTTGGCTAGCAATGGGGTATGCATGTGATAATCATCATGCAAATTTAGGAATCACGAGCAACGCATAAAATTTATGACTGCATATGGACACTCCTTGGTTCCAAGGTCACCTTATCTTGGCTTCTTCTCTCTATCATCTAATCAGACTGCAGTTCTTAGCCTCTATCTAATGAAACTACTATTTCCAATCTCTTCGTCAATTAAGATCCTACAAACCCTCTTCCGATTAAAAATTTAGAAAATATAAAGGATCCTAACTATACCCTAAAACATGTCCAGGATCACTAAACGCTGCTCCTTTTCTACTTAAACAAACTCAGTCCGAAATTCAAAACCTTAAAACAGTCATGAGCTGACCTAAATACACCCAACACCAGGTAGAGAAAGGACATCTCTAGTTTCAGATATTGTAGTAATCCAATATTGCACAAGTAACACACTTTGATAAGAGACTGCATATACATTACCTGATGAAGTCTCGTTGTGGGAACCCTTCCCGTTGGATTCAGCCATATTAAAGCTTCAAATGCAAGGGTGAAAATTCAGGAGACGGCAAGACAAGTTTCCTTCTCAGATCCCGAACCATTAAAACGTATCAGGACTCAATTGCAACCTTCAAGAGAAAACAGAACATTATACAATCACAAGAAACCTAACGGAGCTGGGAACAACAGGCAACTTCGTTATCTGACAGATACCAAGCAACAACTTCATCAAAGCGCCTAAATTTTCTTCTACAAGACAACCAAATCAAAACCCCATTGACCAATCTTCGAGTAAGCTGAGTTGCAATCAAAACCGGGATAATTTGGGGACACGATACCATTAACTGAACGTGATGTGGGGTTGGGGTCTTCCTTTGAAACCCTAATTGAGGGTATAAGTAACCTTCGCCGGAGAAGGTGAACAAGCTCAATTGGACGAGACGACGAGATATCGGAGAGAAAGTTCCGAGGTAGCAAACGCTCAAATCCGAGGAAAAAAAAAAGAAGAGCAAGAGAAGAAGAAATCGTGAAGGGGCCAGGACGGATTATGAGGGCATTTATAAAAGTTTATAACCCGACCCGAATAAACTTAATTCCGGGTCTAATTTCGACCCGAAATAATTAATTTTGTGGATAACAGGTTAGTGGAAATTGAATTTAAATAGAGTTTGTTGATGAAAGTTAAGTAGGATATTTATTAAATTTTTTAAGAAATTCGTATATTTAAAAAAATTGATTCGTTTAATCGTAACAATTTTAAAAATTAAATTGTCTAATGACTAAAATCATTCGTATCTCGGTGTATGTTATGTCCTAAACAAGTGTTGAACAATCTATAATTTTTTGTTAATAATATGCAGGATCGAATTTGGGTGTTGACTACTGATACAACGACGATAGTAATATAAACTACAAAGTTACATGTTTAGTCAATAACATAAACTTATTTATATTTTTTTTGAACTTTTAACTTCAAAAATTATAATCTTCCAATTACGTGCAAAATAATGCTTTTCTATTTATGGGAATCTAATTAAAAATATAACCTAATTTATTTTTTAAACTTTTGTTAGTACTTTTATTTCTAGTAAAATGAATTAGCTACTGATATGTCCATATATTGTTTTTTTTTTGTTTCTAAAGAAAGTTTTCTCTCTCAAATGAGGTTTGTCTGAGGTTTGTTTTCCGCTTCAGAATCAGAATTAGAACTTGACTCATGTTCTGATTGAAGGCTTGTTCTTTTGAGAGTCGTGCGATTCTCGCCGCCGACACGTTTTTAAAGAAGTGAACGACATATTAATTTAAGAGAGAAGACACCCGGCGACAGTCCCTGAATTCATAAAAAGGCTTAGTGTGGTGTTGCTTGTTTTTTCAGTGATTCCAGAACTATGAGGTCGGAGTCGATGAAGAAGAGAAGATGAAAGAGAGATGAAGGAGAGATAATTTTTTTTTTTCAGATCGTCGATAGCTATCGCAACGTCTTTGCATTGAACAGGGCATGAATCTCCCCTCAGACACCTATACTTGATAATATGCCTATATTTGACTACTTTCTTTCAACAGAAGAGTTTGGAAACCATTTTTTTTTTTTTAATTGTGCATTTTTTGCATTCTTTCTAAATTCTAGTGGTTTGTGATGCAGTTGCAACAAGGCTCCAAACTACCTTCAGACTCCAAAGAGTGGAACATGATTTTTCAATGTCATATTCTCCACAAACGATAACGCCTCTAAACGTGCGTTACTATTTTGCTGGCAAGCTATTGAAAAACCACTAACCACACATTACATGAGGGTTATCACTTTTGCTCCCTCATTTGGACTTTGTTTTGAAGAAACACAAAAGAGTCTTATCCTACAAAATGATTCTAATCAAAGTATTAACTATCGAGATTACTAAGACTTGTTAGGCAAATTTATGTTACTCTTACCCCCAACCAAATTGTGGTTTTGATTTTATTCCTAATTCATGGATTTAGCTTTGTAAAAAAAAAATTCTAGGCTCTTTTTTCATGATAACCTTTAACAACAACAAAAAAAAAACCTTTATCAAAAAAAAATAGTTCACAAAAATTTGGTTTGATATGTATCAAAGTAATAAGTTAACACCAACTTCATTTGCCGAGAAATATGGACATTAACACCAAAGCCACGTGCATGGTCTCTTTTTTTTTTTTTTGTTTTCTTTTAAGGAGTTTTATCTAATTAGCAGTTTTCTTGATTTTTTTTTTTTTTGGTTTGATGTTAAGAGTTTTCTTGATTTTTAATCTCACTCGACCGTCTCTCTCACTCAATCTCTCGCCATTTTTTCTCAAACTCGTTGTTTCGAATCTCAAACTTCTCCGACGTTGAATCCGACGAATCTCCGGCGATGGGATGCGTCTCCTCCAACCTCCTGAACCAGAGCGATGACTTCTCTCAGCTCGCCGGCTGCCACCACCACTTCGTCAAGCTAACTTCCACCACTTACGGCCTTCTCAATCTCGACCCTCTGCCTCCTCCTCCTCCGCCTCCTTCCGCCATCTCCGAACCGGCCACACCGATGACTCCGCCTGAGAGATTCACCATCGCTGGTAAGGAGTCAACGACCGTCAAATCGGAGCCGGAGGTTATTAACTTCTGGGAGCTAATGTCTGGTCTCGACGCCGATACTCGCCGGTTCTCTCCTCTTCCGGCGAAATGCAATGTCTCCTCCGGCGGAGTAAACAAGGAGAACTCGGATCCCAATTGGAAAAACCCTAGGAATCAATCCAAGAGCGGCGACGAGGCTCTGAAACCGCTAGATCCGAAATCCGCGGAGGAGGAGGAATCCGAGAGGCTGTGTCCTCCCGGCGACGGCGGAGGAGAGAATCGCGTCGTGATCTACACGACGTCGTTGCGCGGCGTGAGGCGGACATTCGAGGCGTGTAACGCCGTGAGAGCTGCGATAGAGAGCTTCGGTGTAGTAATCTGCGAGAGAGACGTATCTATGGACAGAGGATTCAGAGAAGAGCTAACGAGTCTCATGGCCGGAGACGCGGCGGCGATGTTGCCGCCTAGGGTTTTCGTGAAAGGGAGGTATATCGGCGGAGAAGAGGAGGTGATGAGATTGGTGGAAGAAGGCATGCTCGGAGATTTGCTCAGAGGGATTCCGAGGAGGAAAGATCGTGGCGGCGGCGGCGGCGGCTGCGACGGATGCGGCGGTTTATCGTTCTTGCCGTGTTCCGGTTGCAATGGAAGCTGCAAAGTGGTGGAAGGATGGGGAAGCGACGCCGTAGTGGTGAGATGTATGGATTGTAATGAGAATGGTCTTGTTCGTTGTCCGATTTGCAGCTAAAAAAAAAAAAACAGTAATAATCTCAAAATTTGGAATCACAGTCTAATACTACTTGTAAGATAGTTTTTTAAAATTTCTTTCTATGTTTTGTTCTTTACTCTCTCTCTCTGTCAAGATGATGCTGAATCAAGGGCAAAGATCTTGTTCCGGTAGAGATACTATTCGTGTTAGATGGTTACATAAAATCAATAGAAAAGCCACTTTGGGAAATCTCAAATGTCATTACAAAACCAACTTTTGGGATTAGGGATCTCACTTGTAATAATGAAGGGATGTCACTTGACATCTGAATGTAAGTTCAATTTGTAATTTTACTTATTTTGGTTTCTTTTTTAGCTGATGATCAGAACCTGCAAGGAATCGATTATTAAATCATCAGGCTCGCTTAGTAATAGTTGGATTGAGATTGGCCACATTATGTTTGATATAATTTAGTCATGTAAACTATGACTACTTTATTTGTTATTTGTGTTACCATCCAAAAATGAAACATGTAACAAGAAAACTCTTGATCAAGAATGAACAGCAGAGAAATTGGTTAGATTTTTCAATACTATTTTCAACATTTTTGTCTCTCCCAGTTGGGGTTGTAAATAAGTAACCAACAATGAGAGCGAATCTTCATATGCTTTTTATAGAGTACGAATAAAGCAAAGCCAAGTTTGGAGATGTTCACAATCGTGGGTTGATTATTTGGGCTTCCTAATATCAATGGACTTCTAAAAATTGCAAGACTTGTAGCCCCATACCATAATACAGTAATTTAGCATTAATCAGCTAGTAAAGTAAAACAATAAATTTATTTAAAAAATGTATGAAAATTTTCAAAGCTTGTGATATGTTCCAAAATATTGTGAAAATTTTCAAAGTCTTGTGTAAGTTTCCAAACTTTTTTGAGAAAGTCTGAAAACTGAGAAAACGCGATGAACAATGTCCATCCACATGTTTTAGCGTCTAATAAATGGTTTACAATACGTTAAGTTTCTCTCAGTTAAATGGCTTTTTCTGTGAAAATGAGAAAATTAATCTTTAAAAACAAAATATAGATATGTGATTTGAACAACTCAAAAACTGAAATATCCTAATTGGCTAATTGTCTCTTCTTTTTATTTGCACAGAGACGCTATATGACTAAGTTTATCGTCTTCATATCGTTTAAATTTACTTTTTCATATTTCGACCGATAAAATATATATGATTAGGCATTATTTAGAAGTTGATTCTCTGTCTACTAGCTAAATATGCCATAATCCATCCTCATTAGCTAGAATTGTCCATGTTCATACTCTTGCCTAAATTTTTTAACTCCAGTTCATCCAAAAATAGTGATCAACGTAAAATCTTAAGTTTCTTATGAAGAAATGGCGATAATGGATAAGAATTTTAATTTTAGGAGAGGAATTTAGAGAATGCAAAATGGTTTGTTTAGGTAGCCGAGAGCTTAGCTTAAAATATGATCAAACCTTATAAATACTTTATTAGTTCATTGTCACATATATAGAGAGAAAGTTGTATAGCCTATGTTTGTGCGGTGAGGCACTACGTGATAGTTTTCTTGATTCATGAAAAATATGCTTGTGGAGGTTGACAACTTGAACCAAAAAGCGCAAGGTGAAATTTTGGTTCTCTCTTCTTATGTTCCTTTTCTAGAAATTATGTGAATAAAAATCCAAACCAATACCGTCTTTTAAGTTATAGCGATAGTAAAAACTTCTATGTGATTGTGTTTGTTGATATTCCAATTCCAAAAAGAATCAGGGAAAGGTTTGGATTTAGTGACCTAGGAATGCGTAGATTGGCATACAACATACATAAGACAAAGAATGTGCGCTACATACTTATTTTTGTTGCCATGTAAAAATGATATTGTCTGTTTTGAGTTATGGCCAAACCCAAACGAATATTTTTATCTCCTTCTTAAAAGACATCATACGTACTAATTAGAATTTACATATAATTTATATATTAGAAAATTATAATCTAATCTTTCAATGTAGAATTTTGAATTAATATTTTAACAATCATCCTCTCGAACTAAAGACCACAAAGTTTTAGTCTCCCTCTTCTAGCGAAGCATATTGGCATCCATCTTGTATCGATGTTATCACTAACGAAACCTGCCACCTAACCTCTGACAATTAGGAAAACTTTTGACACAAGTTATCAATACTTCTTAATTGCGACGTCGCCACCTAATTTTCACTACAAGAAAACATGGTGTTTGCATCGAAAGTTTACGTCGAAATTACGTCGTCGTAAATTAGCGACCATTTAACGACATATTAACGTCGTATTAGAAACACGACGTAAAATCGTCGTTAATATGCGACGAAAATATTTCGATGTAAAATCGTCGTTAACTACCGACGAATTAACGACGAACTACAGACAAAGATGTAAATCGTCGTAAAATCGACATTCATTTACGACGAAGTTACTAATATCTANCATTCATTTACGACGAAGTTACTAATATCTACTTTCGACGTGACGTTACGATGATTTACCGTCCATAAAAGTTAGTAGAGCACGTGTTTTTTTTATTTGTACCGGTTTTTTATTACAAGCGATTTT
>OVAY01000463.1:0-58343 GCA_900406395.1 Kernera saxatilis
TAATTTATAATATTATTGGGACTATGTATTTACATAAGAATTCTAAAAAAATTATTATTTTATTATTTTATCGAATTTTGTTAATTTTTACATTGGCCCAACTCGGAACTGAAAAAATTTATTAATTTATCATGATTATTAATTTATCGAGTATTAATTTAAAGAGGTTCTACTGTACTTGCCGCTATAAAAATACAAACAATAAACTAAAAACGACAAGTTTTATTTACGGCCGATTTATGTGGTTTTTTCCTTATTTATATCGTACGTTTTTCCTACTGACTTCTTTGTGTTGCATTCCTTTAACCATTCTTTTTTTCTTTTTTTTTTCCTTTAACCATTCTTTCATAGTGGATCTCTATTTTTCTAACCTTTATTCATATCGCTCTCTTTATATACCAGTCATTGTTTTGGACGGAAAAAATTTAAGAATATCTTTGTTTTTCTATACCAAAATAAAACTAACGAGAAACTAACAATAACAGTTGGAAAATAATTACTAGTATGGTTAAAATTATTGAAGATGAAGACACGATGCATGCGTTTGAGAATGACACGTGATAATGACGAAAAGATGAAACTGCATGATTCAAACGAAACTGGATTGGTTCGCATGCCAGAGTTCGTATGTAGTGGTAATGTAATAATTATGGTAATTCTAAAAAAATTCCCTTCATAAATATAGTGGTACTACAACGAGTCAACGACCCCCTAGGTTTATATTTTGAAATTTTCACAAAACCACAACCTATAAGAAATTTAAATATGTTTCTATAGATTCATGATTGATGTTTTTAAATCATATTAAACATTATCTTGCGCATGTATGATGTATCTATCATCTATATATGTCTATATGTTTGTCTATGTCTCACGCATGTATATATGTTAATTTAGTGTTTATTTTTTCTATAGTACTCAAGTCGAAATATTTCATTCAGACCATATAAATATTAGATTAGGAACAAAAAATTCTGTCAAAAAATGAAATCTATATTATTTTACACAATTCGTGTTTTTTTTGTCTATATAGTTCGCTTAAGTTTTAATACTACTTTTATTTTAACTTGGATCGACAGTATTTATTTTATTTTTTCTTTTTGAATTCTGGCTAATTTGTCAATTGACTTTTTAGTTCTTATAACGTGAAGCAACAAATGTGGATCCCAGTTGCTACACAAAAGACAATTTCAGTGCTCCATGCGATTCGGCTTTAAATTAGGTTTACTCTAGAATGATCAAAATTAATGCTTGTTTTCTTAGTTTGGTCAACATTTTGTTTTCTGTAGACTACATCGACAATGCTCAATACTTTAAGACGGGGTGTTAGAATTATGAAGGTTCTACCCGTTCGGTACAATTTTTTGAAATATAAGAGCATACACATCAAATCTCTCATTTCCCCCCCAATTTAAAGAAAGAAGGACAAACAACGAATACTAAAAAAATTAAAGTATATATGAAGATCTTGACAAAAAAAACTATATTAGAATCATTGACATGTTTTCATCTCGACTTTTACTAATTATTGTAATCGATATGACAGATAGTAAGTTTTTTTTGGTTGGTTTCAACATAATTTCTATTTCTATTTTAAGAAAAGTATACTTGTAGTTGTAAACATAATGATTTAGTTGAAAAATAAAATGCTTCGATCATTAGGAACTACAAGCCGAAAATCACGGGAGAATGTCAAGAAGTTTAATTTGTCAAATAACAAATTAATACACGGTGAGTTCTTGTTCAATCTCTTGACGAGTTCAAATTTGTTCCCATATCCAATAAGTTGTTGATAATGTTAGAACCATATATATAAATGATCAAAAACTACAATTAAACATTCACATTATAGCAGAAATAAATAATATATATATATATATATATATATTTTTTTATAACTCAGGGATAAATCTCATACTTATGCAGAAATCCAGACTAATCCTCTGGATGAGATGCAGTCCACGGATAGACCATTTTTCCGGATATGCAAATGGATCCGAAAGCATGGATCCATATCCGTGTGGATGTCCAGAAACAATGTGTTGTAGTTTCACGCAGCAGGTGGATCGAACCTGAAACATGTTGGCGTCCCAGACCTGTCCTCTTACCACTTGACCACAAGGTTCTGGACAAAATAATAATAAATAATAATATATTAGTACATATATAAAGTAGTTAAGACCGCCATTTATTACACTTTGCAATAGGGAAAGAGAGATGGGATGTTCTTAAATATTTGTGCGTAGACTCTTTGTTTCTCACCAACCGTGCCCTACTCGTGAAGTTGCCACCCCAGAATAATTTGAATTAATTTAATTGTATTATATATACTATTCGATTTAAACTCAGGTACTTGATAAATGCGACGTCATTAATACGAACTAGCAAATAACAAATTCCGGTTAACTAATTATGATATATATATATATGTGAGTAAAATATATATACGCACTAAAGAATAAAGTTTTTAAAATCTCCAATTCGAACACCAACAATAAGAAAAATATTAATTTACCATACTCTAATCTTTTACCCAAAAATTATGGATATATAAAACTGCATCTAGCATCGATAGTACCATCAACGCACTAGCTAGCCATCTAAAGATTTTTTTATCTTTTAAATCTTGAATTTGAACACCCACGGTAAAGAAAAGACTTAATTAATTATGCTCTAATCTCTACAATTTAGATGGACCAAAATGATACAACTAAAATGGGCTTATTTCAAACATAAAGCCCAGCCCACTCGGTGATTTTCCTGCCTGGCTTTCTGAGTTGTCTAGATTTGGGCTCAAGAACCAAAACTCTTGAAGAATCTTGTTCACCGAAAAGATCTATGAAGATCCACATATGCTTGATGTTTATACTGATAATAATCTGTTTAATCAGAACCAATTCAACCCGAAACGGAATCAAGCAAATAACAAATCAAGTCTTGTATATTCAAATATATAATGCAACAAACAAAACATATATAATGCCCGACATGTTTTAAAGAACAGAGATTCAATATAAGTTTAAACCCTTGAAGGATTAAGAGACAAATGTTACCCTTTTTATGAAACAGAGTACTGAAAGAACACAGAGTAACTGAGACGGCAGAAACAGAGTATAGACTAGCTTTACTTTCAGAAACAAAACATTGTTTCTTTTAAAACAATGTCAGCATTTGTTGTGTATAGGATCAGATCCTCTTCCAATCATTCTTTTTACAGATTGATTAGGATCAGACATAACGAACGGAGAAGGCGCCAAGTCTCGATTTGTATCTAAATTTCCTTCCTTTGATGATGAGGACTCTTCAAGAACACGCATAGGATGAACAGACAGAAGCTGCAGCCTCATATCTCTCTCCCATCTTAGACTTGAAACCTTATCCGTTTGAAGTACCAAACACGCGATGATAAGAAGAATCATTCCTCTATGATGGATTGAAACACCCATTTTGAAGAAATCTACTGTGTGTGTGGATATTAGCTACTAGCTTGAGAAAATATATATAAAACTTGAGATGGAAAAGTATAAAGAAAAAGGGAGAAGTTTGTCTCTCTCTCTCTGGAATGGAGAGAAGATTAGGAAGAAGGAAGCATATATAAAGGCTGGTTTTAGAAGAACTCTCTTCTGACAAGTTTGAACCAAAAAAAGGTTTACACTTGGAACTCTGTTCTTGGGAAGCTAAGCATATCTCTCTCTCTCTTTTTTATTTTATTTTTTTCTTTTCATTTCCATACTTTTTCTATTCTTACCATACACACTCATATTATACGAAAAATTTCTGTTTATTGAATAAGGTGAATGGTGTGATACATACATACAAATATAGTTTCATAGATGCAGTCTTGTGTTGCTTTTTGGGCAATGTTTCTTCACACAAAATGTCCCTATCAAATGGAATCACCAAAGAGAATTGAGATATCTTTGGAACATTCCCTTTTGCCTGACATGGACAGCCTTTACACACACACACATATATATAGGCATCATAATTCACTATCATAAAACAACAAGAAATTGATTAAGTTTACAAAAACAAAGCTACTGTCAAAGTATATGTGAGATTTATCTTTTTTTTTTCATATATAGATGGATTTATCCAAGCACAACAACAAATAAATAATACGATGTGATTATGCTAAGATAAGCAGAACTAAGTCCAAGAAAGAATCATATGCTAAGATAATGCTATGATATGCAAAGAAGAAGGTTTGGCTTGAAAAAAAAAATTGCTATTCAATGAGAAGCAAGACGGCCGTTTTAAAGGGGCAAAAAAGTGTTCATTCAGAAAGAATAAATTGATAATGATGAAAAAGGAATAAAAAAAATTGAAGGGAAGTTCGTTCGAAAGATTGTGTTAACACCAACTTTTATAATTCCTAGCTCTTTTCTCCATGCAATAAAATCTAGTCTTGCTTCTTTGAGCTCAATGGATTATTTATCCTTTATGCTTTTTCCCTTTAATTACTTAGCCCTTCCCTCCTGAATTATTCATTCAAAAACTTATGACCATTGGACTATATCATCCTTTATCCATTTCATGAATTTTAAACATTTAAAAACGCTAAAACTTCATGGATACTTTTTATTTTTTATAAAAAGTTGAGGATCATTCCATATCTCGTAAACATCTAAAGTTGGTTTATTTAAGGTAATGAAAGTAATGTAGGATGAAAACAGAAAATGAAATTCCCACACAAAAAAACAACAAACCTATGATGTACATTCTCAACACAAACACAAACACATACTCGAACTGTATAGATAGATGGTAAAACATTGTCGATTGTGAAACATCAAAGGCCTCAACCTTTTTTTACCAGGTGATCAATCATCTCTTCCATTCCACCGGAGTTGTCTTCCCTGCAAAACCCAAAACCAATCCAAGAAAAGTTAGTTGAGAGGAAACGCAGAATCACTACATAGATTTTCTTGTGAGGAATCTTGTTTTAGGACACTAACCGTTTCCTTCTCGGGACGAAAGAAGAGGTTTCTCCGTCTTCTTCCCGGTCTTGCCACCCGAGTTTGAGACTCTTGTTGTTTTAGGAGAATCAGAAGTGACTCTTGCATTATTACCTGAAGATGGTAGCGAGTAACGTCTAGTGGCTTTCTCAGTCCCTTGTTGCCTAGGCGAAAAAGAGCCTTGTAGTCTCAGCTTTGCTTTTGCGGATTTAGTCGCTTGCATATAGCTTGGTATTCCCGGGCTACTATTCTGATTCCCATTAGTACCCTCCTGACACTCGATGGTTTGAGTAGTAGTAACCGGAGAATCCTTTTTCCCGGATTTTTTATTCTCCTTCCCAGCTGAATTCTCCTTATTGTTTTGTTTGGGAATTCTCTCTTCTTTTGCATCCTCCTTTTCCTCAGTCATTACATTTTCTTTGCTCTCTTCGATTTGGCTGACCAATGTGGAATCAAGTGCTTCATTGGTTTCCAATGGTCCATGAGTGTGTATTAACTCCTCAGGCTGTTCCATCATAGTCTCAGCCATTTCATCCTTTTTCTCTTCATCAAAGGCATTCACAGGTTCTTCTAAAGCTGGATTTGGCTTCTCAATCTCCTTCTGTAGAACCAGCTGAGGTTGGATAGAGTTCTCAACTACAGGATTATGTACTTTCCTCAAGCCACGTTTCACTTTTTCTAGATCAACTTGAGGATTTTCTGCGGCTGCTGGTAATTCTACAGGTTGGCTTGTTGAAATTTTGCGGAAGCTGCGTTTGGATCTATCAAAGTCAAATGATGTCTGTGCAGCCGAGGGACTGTCGATATTTGAAGTAGGGACTTTCCGAACACTCTTCTTCGGTCTAGCAAAATCACCCTCGACTATCTGAGAATTACTGGCAAACTTCTTCTGAGTTTTCCTGACTGATGTTTTCTTCGGTTGAGGAACTGGTTTCCAGAAGCAAGAGGCTGACCAGTTCTCTAACCAGATTAAATTTGAAGAATCATTGTCGAGGTGCACAGGCATCACGTTTGGAGATGAAGCTAGAAGCTGATAAGAAAGACAACAAACTTCTCAACTCCTAGTTTCAAGCATAGTAATAGGCTAATAGCCGAAATAAGCATGCATACGGCATACCTTCTGAGCAAAAGCATTTGCAGTTAGCTTCTTGATTCCCAGGTAAGCATGTGTATCAACATCAGAGTCGTCAGGGAGTTTATTCTCCTGATAAGACAACAAAAAAGGAGAGTTTCAGAATTATAGTTAAAAGCAATTCAGCTAGAGAAACCGAAATCACAGAGAAAGCGCGGATGAGCATTACTAAAGGCTGATACAACCCGCATTTCCTATGAACTTCAACTCCAATGTCGGAATGCCTGATCTCTCTTCCTCGAGCAAGTGCTTGTAATCTGACAATTCCCATAACACAGCACAGAGTCGAAACAGCTTGCCTCTTAACCATGTGACCACGGATAAGTGCTTGTAGCCTTATTATGCCTTTCAGTGCCCAGAAAGCACGTCGAGCCTTCACACAAAGAGCTCAGATCAGTATACAAAAAAAAAAAAAACACCAAGAACTACAAACCAAAGCTTAAAAATCTTACCAAGTAGCCTCTAAACGCAGCCTGCACAGTTATTGCTGCAATCTCTTGCTGGATTTTCTCTGATTCGGATAGCGAATCATCAGGAACAGAAGCAGCATTTGGAGAATCTGTTGGTTGGACCACAGGAAGTTGTATCTCTTCGTCTGAAACCTCTTCATGTTCTACATTCCGTGTCTCTACCATACCACTGGTATAAACTGTTGCATTTCCAAAGGATGGAAGATCCGAAACCACATCAGATTCTTCAACCTTTGAAATAACCACTACCTCTTTTCCATTCACAACTCTCTGCGCGTAATAACCATAACCATTAGAAACAGAAAACAAAGAGAAAGGTAATAAGAAAGTGACACCATAGACAACAGTAGAGAAGAGGAAATAAGTTGTGAACAATCCAGGAAAAATTGCAACACTGAAGTGAAACAAACTAATAAAAGAGACATGTCATTTAACCACATTGAGGAATCTTAGTCCTCTACGGCAACCTTTACTGTACTCGGCCACAAAAAATCAACTATTCATGTTTTAAGCGTTACCTCCTTCTCTTTAGAACCACTAGATTTAGATGGTTTCTTCCCAAGTAATACACTTTTTAACCACCTTGCAGGCTTTCCCATGATTTCCACAACCAAAATTCAAAACACCTGCATTTGTCCCAGCAATCACAAAACATCATGCTCAAAGACTATAACACATACACTTTTATTTCCAACTATTGCAATTTTTCTGTAAATTTCGTTTCTATCTGGAGCTTTAAATTAAAGAGATGCATAAGCTCTTTGTAACAAGATTCATCATTCTAATTTCAATGGATCAGCAATTTGTTCATGAGGACATGAGCTAAAGACTTGTATTTAAAAAAAAATAAAATATAATCAGCTCTAATAATAAGGTTAAATAAGAAACCACAATCATTAACCAATGAAATCAAATAAAAAAGAGAAAGAAAATGCAATGATTAGTAAATTACCCTAAAATCAACAAAATCTCCAGAAATGAAATTAACGAAACCAGATCTGGAACTCACCTTGCAAGTAAAGAACCTGATCTCAAATCCACAATACCTGATCTCAAAATCAACAGTAAAAAAAAAACCAAAATAATCAAAAAAAAATTAGGGATCCTCGAATTTAGTTTAAAAGAAAAAAAAACTCCACTGTAGTAGAACTATTTCGAGAAATGTCGGTCTCAAATTAAAGCACCTGTCGGATCTCCTGTCAGAATCCGACAACAAACTAAGAAGAAGACAACATTACCGTGAATGATTCAGTGTGACAGGATTAGCTAAAGATGCTTTCCATTTGCAATCTGAGTCTAGAGCATCGGTGAGGCTCTTCGGTGGTTTAGTTCCAGTGAACACGAAGAGAGAGAGAACAAATATTTATTTATATTTTTAAACTAAAAAACTGCAAACGCATCTCTAAAATTCAAATCATGCACCGTTCTTTTACAGCCGTTGGATATTTACTTTTTTTTTTTTATATAAACAAAAAACAAACTCCATTTTCACAGAGCCAAAAAAATAACTTTGTGGAAAAAATTACCACCAATCATAAGTATATCAACACAGTTGGGAAATGATATACAGTAAGTGATAATAAATAAATAATTTAAGAAGGGTGAGAAAGTTAGGAGTGGGTAGTCCCCAGATTGCAGTTTACTTCGGGAACAACTAATAACTCAGCTGCGTGACTACAAAGCATTTCCGGATAATTACATTCTTGCCCTTCTTCCTCTTCAACCTACGCGAGTGAGGCAATTTCTCGTGGTGCTGATCGAAGTGTAAAGGAACGACTTTTATTATATGCGTCTCTCAGACATTTCGTCGAGCAACTTGAGGTCTATTCCAAAGTCAAAACCAAAAGGAGAAGCAGGAAAGCAATGGAGATCGAATGTTATCCTTCTATTCGGCTAGCTGTCTGGTCCGCTAGTTTCACTCGGATCTCTAGTAATCGCCTGACCCTTGCGCTTGTCGAACTTGTTTTTGATCTTTCTGTTTCAAAGTGCATAGTTGTGAATCCCCAGATACTTCAAATTCGTCAGAGAAGTTCAAGAACACAGCAATACTGCGGATTCGCTTTTCAGCTCCGCACATTGTGAAAGTGAGGTTTTTTATTGGATACAATTACTAATCAGTTATCTTTCATGATGCCATAAGTAACTATTTGGACAAGTTTCGAAGTAAATCGAAGAATGCGATTTCTGCAAATCCCTTCACCTTTGAGTGGACGTGTATCTGCACTAACAGAAGGATTCTAACGACTGGAGAAAGAAAGGAGCTTAGTTTCGTTTGTCTTAAAGTTTTTTGTATGACAAAGAGAAACCTTGCACTTTTTGCTGTTGTATTGATAAAGATTTCTTGGCAAAGAAAAAGATTTTAACCATCAAGACCACTTTAGACAAATTCAGATTTTAGTAGGCTTTGTGGTGCAGCGGCTGCAACCTAATGGAGATTGGCAATTTTCGGAGAAGGGTGACAAACTCTCAAAGATAACAAACAAAATCATACTTTGTAAAAAAGATGAAGAAAATACGAAAGGTACTAGAGAACATTTAAAAAGTGAAACAGGGTTGCATCAAACTCCACCTAGACTGCGAAAGTCTAGTTTCGGGCAGCTCCAAATTTCAAACTTTCAACCACGTTTGACATAAAACAGCAAAGTTTTGATTCTGAAGCTAAACCATCTGCTACTTTATCAATAGACTTTAGCTCTTCATGCAAATCGGAGTGCAGAACCAGAGTAGAGAAGCTCTCGTCGATAATTAGCCCCAAACATTTGGTTATGTCTTCAAGTTTAGGAACCCAGTCGCATAGTTTCAAACCGAGCATGGAGGCGGCTTTAGGGCATGGACCAGCTTGAGGGAACATCTCGTACTTCTTCAGCCATTTAGAGAGGTATCGAATAAAGCTACTCATCTCATTGCCACTCAACTTACTGACTGCAGATGAAAACATGACTTCATCAACATTCTGCGAAGCTAACAAGTAATGAAGGCAAAGCTCAGAGGGTGAAAACCCGTCGTGAGCAACCATCAGCAAGATCGAAGCCTCTTCAGCAACTTTAGACTTCTTTGATAGATCTGTGTTGCTCGCCTCTTCAATAGCCAACAAAGCCTGACTGTCCCATTCTTCTCTTACCTTAACCATAGTGCTAATTGCTTCCTTTGACGGGCAAAGAAAATACCTCAAGATCGAAAGCAGCTCAGTTGCCCCAAGATCTGAAGCTTGTTTGATCACGAGGCAAAGCAAATCTGACCGTTGCTTCTCAACAAGATTGCTAACTAAATAAGAGGTCGAAGAATGATCAACCAAGGAGTTTGAAATCAAGGTTGCCACTAGCTCCCACATCTCTAGACGAATACAACCTTTCAAAACTAAACCAGATACATCTCTACCCATCCGAAACCCAGTTTTCTCCACCATTTTCTGTATATCTGGGCAAGCTTGATCTCCCCAAACTAACACAGCTGCATCTGCACCCATTAGAAGCTCAGTATTCTCCATCAAATCCTTCAACTCTTCGTTCCCAGCCTCTGAAGTCTCAACTTTTTCACCAATTTTCTCAAGAAACTGTTTCAGCATTCTGAAAAACTCACCTTTTTCAAATCTGTTCGTATCCTTCAGCTTCCTTTTCAGCTTAGATGAAAAGTTTTTACCCAAATCGATGACTTCAGCATCGCTTCCCGAGATTTCCCACCCAGATATTGGATTGATAAGGGTACCAGGATTAGGGTTTTCTAGCTTCGGTTTCAGATTTGCGAAGATACCGTCGTTGCTAAGAGGGAACGGATAATCGGATTGCGAGTCGACTCGATCCTGATTCGCTACGGCGTTGGAGATAACTTCGAGCAGCGTCATTGCGAACCAAAATTATCAAACTTGATCTAAAAATCTGTAAGAACAAAGAGAACCCATAACCCAAAACCATAAATTTCGTATATTACGCAAACAAAGGATACAAAACAGTAAGAAATCTAAAAACAGAGAACAGAAAAATTTCATGGAGATTACTCATAAACAGCGATCATTTAAAGATAGAGCAATTAAAGTTTTACCTTCAGGAGGAACTAGCTAAAGCAAAAGCTTTTGGATTGTGTAGAGAGAGTAAACTCGAATCGCCAAGACTCGATCTGTGAGGTTAAGGAGAGAGAAAGATAAAGATGTAAACCAAGAGAAGGCGAGCAATTAGGGTTTAGGGTTTTGTAATTGGAACAGTTCTTCTGCGAACATTTTTCCGTATTTCCAAATATACCCCTGTATTCCCTTCCTTATTACATTTGATTGGATTTGGGCAGCGACGAATTTAGCTGATGTATTCGAGAAGTCCCAAACTACTGTTTTTTTTTTTTTGCGGAATTTTTTTGTTCTGGCCAATTGTAGAAAATGTTTATAATTAAAAACGAGGCAATTAAGACATGAAATGAGCTTTAAAACTTGGTCAACAGGTTGACTAATTATTGTAAAATGTCAATGGCATGTACATAACTCTACGCAACCAGCAAAAGTCTTAAGATCGTGGTCCACTTAAATATGTTGTGGTTAATATAAATCACATGTCCATAAATATTCATTATGTTGATGAATTTAATTACAAATCTAGAGTTATATTTATGTGTAACTTATGAATGTGTATTATATATGACTAATTGAGTGCCATGTCTACCAACCATTTGGGAATAGTCTAAAAGACTTCGTTAAACAAAGAGACAAACTGCTAAACTTGAATAAAATATGCAATTTGAAATTGATTTAATTTTCAGTTGGAATTTTGTTTGTAACAAAGTCATATATGATTTTAAAATTGCAAGATGATTAATTAGATACAGTCATTTTATTTGTTGGTCTAGATTTACAGCATTATAAGCTCATTTCTCGATCAATGATAATATAATTTGCATTATAAATCTAATTGGTAGTGTAATGTCACCAAAGTAATATTAAAAACTGCTTTGATTAGTCGAAATTTTATAAATAAATTTGTTAAAATTTTTAAAGCTATTATTAGATTATTTAATTTACGAAGAAATACTTGTTCTATTGTCTTTATTACATTTTTTGTTCATTCTGTATTAACCACAGTTATCTATTTGCATGTTCTTGACATTTTGTTCTGTCGCTACCACTAGAAGTCTCATATATATAGGTTAGCATTTTTTATAAGAAAACATATAGATAAACTTGTAACATGTGGTAAAGAAATATCAACGTTGTTCTTTAGCAGCAACGTTGGCCGGTGGGTCCACGATTTCGGCTCCAAACCTTAACAGTGTTTATTGTTGAGACATTAGCGTTGAAGTTGAATATTTCTCTTCCAATTAGTCGACACTATCAATCCACGAACAATATTATTATTTTCTTTTCCCTAATAAATCGGATGCACAATTAATTGTTGTTTTTTAAGTACGTGTGTTGGTATTTGTTTAAAAGAAAAAGAACTACTTAATATTTAATATCCCATTTCAATTTGGTCGTAGTTTAACGTATTTGTTTAGTTCAATTGGATTGGCTGTTGACCTTTCAAGATTTCAGAGTTGCGTGCTTGTTTTTCTGATGGTTTGAAACAAAGCTGCAAAAATTGTAAAATTATGTAGTCTAGTCCATTTATGTACAATGTTTTTACTTATTAGTCTACAAAACTCTTTTAAACTGATATTTCTTATTTAATTTATAGTTTTGGAAGATCGTTAAACCAAGACAGGAGACTGATTCATTTGAATTTTATTTAAGCATATTATATATACGCTATATATATGTTTGAGATAAAATTTTCGATAAGTTTTTTTATAATATAGAAATCATGTTCTCTGAATATTAATATAAGAAACTTGCATATTTTTGTGCATTATTTAATTGGTATAGTCAAAGGATGTATAAGTTGCATATATTGAAATCAACAGTTCCCTAAAGAAATTATAAGAGCTTATAAAAAAAATATCAAAGGAGAATAATGGAGAAGGAAGATTTCTTGAGGAGTAGTCATGGAGGAGAAGAAAGCCATGAGGAGATGAGAAAACATGATTCGTCTCAAGATGATTCTCATCAAGAACACGATCATAATATAAGATCCAAGGTATCATGATTTATTTTTTGTACAAATTTAAACTAATTATATGGCATATACATATATGATATATGCATAAAAACAATCTTTAGGATCACACACAGATAAATTTCATAATCTTCTCACCATAAATCTTCTTGGTTAATCCAGAACGGATTTAATCACTGGTTAAAGTTAATCAATGAAGCTTATTAGATATTTAAATTATAAAATTGTAGTTAGCTAGATCTACGGATCTCATGTTCGTATTGTCTTTTTCTGTTTTTATGAAATGCTTACTTTTGTTGAATCGAGTTGCATTTTTCCAAATTATATCACGTTTATAATATATAAATACCAGAGAATAATTTGCTTATCTATATCAACAACAATCATAACTATGAGAGAAAAAATAACTATTTATATGATTTAAAGGCACACATATCAAATTAAAGAGAAATCAACCAATCAATATATGCCTATAATTGTTATATGTTTGGATAAATCATATATTATAAATGTATATATCATGATCAGTTGGACTCAACTAAAGTTGAAATGGAGGAGGCTAAAGAAGAAAATCGGAGGCTAAAATCATCATTGAATCGAATCAAGAAAGAGTTTGAGATCCTTCAAACAAAATACAACCAGTTAATGGTCCATCATGAAGAACCAAACCAGTTCTCAGCAAAAGAGCATCATCAAGACAAAGACGAAGATGAAGATAAAGAAAGAGTTAGCGAGCGCGAAGAACTTGTTTTGTTGAGCCTAGGTAGACGGTTCAAATCACCGGTTCCAAGTGGCTCGATGACCGTTCAAGAAGAAAAAAAGAAAGATCTCCTGGATGAAACGTTAACGGTGGATGAAACGGGTGATGATCATGAAAAAGGTAGTGATCAAGGGTTATATATGAGATTTGAATACAAGGATTTGAGTGAGAAGTTAGAGATTGACCATAATCAAGAAACGAAGTCGTTGGAGATTGGTAACAATAATAAGATCCCATCAGAGAATAGTTTTGGGTTTAAGAATGATGGAGATGATCATGAAGATGAAGAAGAGCTTTTGCCACAAAACCTCGTTAAGAAAACTAGGGTCTCTGTGAGATCAAGATGTGAGACACCGACGGTTAGTACATTTTCTACACATCTTTAATTAATTTAGTATATATATATATGAATATTAACATATATGGTATAAGTTTTAGTTCCATGAAAAGTTTTTAAAAATATAATTGGATATATATATACTTATAAGAAAATATTATCATTCAACTAAATGTTAGTATTCATTTTAATTAGTTAAAAACTAAATTATCAGCTTTAAGTTATTTTAATGAGAAAAATGTTAATATAGTTCATATCTTGATTTTTCAAACAATTGTTTTATTAACTCTTTAAAAAGAAAAAAAAAATGATTCATTGAGAATATATAACTGTTACAACTATTTAAAAAAAAATCATATCGATGGATATTTTTTTTAATTATATCAATTTGTGTGATTAGAGAGTAAAATGGTTGCTTAAATATATTCCTCACTTCTATTTTGCAATAACAAACATTATTCCAAAACCATGAAATATAAAAAATTATTAAGTATTTGACTTTTAATTTTCTTGGGTTGGTGTTTGTGTAGATGAACGATGGATGTCAATGGAGAAAATATGGTCAGAAAATAGCGAAAGGGAATCCATGTCCTCGGGCTTACTATCGTTGTACCATTGCACCTTCCTGTCCTGTAAGAAAGCAGGTAATAAAACTAAACTAATACTTTCAAAAAATTATATAGAGAATACATATATATGTTATCAAAAATAAGTTAATAATCATAACGAATCTAATCCTTTATTTAGGTGCAAAGATGTTCAGAAGATATGTCTATACTTATATCAACCTACGAAGGAACACACAACCATCCACTTCCCATGTCAGCAACCGCCATGGCCTCCGCCACTTCAGCCGCAGCCTCCATGCTCCTCTCCGGAGCCTCCTCCTCCTCCTCCTCTGCCGCAGCGGATCTTCATGGCCTTAACTTCTCTCTCTCCGGCAATAACATCACTCCCAAACCTAAATCACCTTTCCTACAAACCTCTTCTTCCCCTTCTTCGTCAGGCCATCCCACTGTCACTCTCGACCTCACAACCTCCTCCTCATCGCAGCAACCGTTTTTATCAGTGCTCAATAGATTAAATTCTCCTCCTACTAATGTCCCAAGATCTAATAGCTATCCTTCAACCAATCTCAACTTCTCAAACAATACCAACACATTGATGAATTGGGGTGGTGGTGGTGGTAATCGCAGTGAGCAATACCGTGCAGCTTACGGCAACATTAGCACCCATCAACAAACACCTTACCACCATATGATTCGTACCCAAACCGCCGGATCATCTTTTGACCCATTTGGAAGGTCATTTTCATCTTCTTCACATCCTACACAAACCAATCTTGATCATGTTGGAATCAAGAATATTAATCATCAAGTGCAATCTTTACCGGCGGAAACAATCAAGGCAATCACGACAGATCCAAATTTCCAATCGGCTTTGGCAACTGCTCTATCTTCCATAATAGGCGGCGATTTCAAGATTGATAATGTGACTAGAAATGAAGCCGACAAGAGCCCTTAAAGGAAGTAATGTATTTAGTTTTACTAGTTTCCTAGTTCATCTATACTTTGGTTGTTTATGTTGTTGGAGTTTATGGAAGGAATGTGTACATATGAAACTTTCTTTCTTTCCGTTAAAGGTGTACAATTGTACATATCAAACTTAATTAGAACGAATAAATAAAACTTGGAAAAACTTTTAAATGTAGCTGGAAGCATCTTTGGCGTCAAGGATTGGTAAAAGGAAAAAAAAAAAGGTTCATGAGTCTCGAAATTATGTGTATGGTTCAAACTCCAAAATATAAAAACAATTGTTGTAGATTCCAAATTAGGTTTCATAATATCTTTAAAAATTGAATACTCTATATCTTATGCGCTCTAAGTTTGATCATCAGTTTATAGGTTGTTGAATCTAGCTAGTATGTATAGAAGATCGTTTTTTTTTTTGACATTATAGTAGATCGTTTATGATTATATATTGTTCCTTAAACGAATAATATGTTGTAGCAGATGAAAACAAAAAAAAAACCAAATTATCCAATGAGCATAGTTAACAAGTTCGTGTGGGGCATCTGTCACATTCTTTTCGAACCAAACATTCGTGAGTTAATTACTTTCGACGCTAAGTGCCTGGCCCATAAAACTTTTTTAAAAAGGGCCTGGCCCATAAAACTTGTGGCTCTTAATAGGCCGAATCGGCCCCAATCGTACTTTTCCGACGTCACTATTTATACCGTAATGACGTGGAAAACTAGCGGGAGATGTCTTGGTTTATTCCAGCCCCAATTCTTCGATAAGATATGGGAAATTATTTTTTTATAAACGATCTATATTGGTGTTATCATTAAAAATATTAATTTTTAAAATGTAATTTGCTGTAAAAATTTCATGGTAGTTCAATAGTAAAAGATGATTTTAGGGTTACAATTTTCTTCTAAATAATAGAAGAAATACTTTCATTTGGAAGAAATATTAGACCCACTCTAGTATCTTCGAAATATTAGAAGAAATATTATATTATTCGTTTGGTAGTGATGAATGAATCCGCATACGTAATCATGTCCACGTACAAGAAAATTGTGAAGTGTATCAGGTGTAGACGAATAAAAAAAGGAGTGGGCCATTGGCGGGGAAAAAGCTTAAAATGTTGACTGCAACGCAACGCTATTTGTTCACATGTAATTTTCTTTAGCCGCTACCACACATCTATCCTAAGGCCTTGATTGATAACGGTGGTTTTTACAACAACGGAGCGGTTTTGTTGATAATATGGTGGATCCTACCCCATTGACACCAATCAACCCAAATTTGTGAAGTGCGGTGCGTTTTTGGTTTTTAATAATATAAAAATATAAGTTAAAAGTGCGGTTCAATATTGTGAAGGGAAATTGTAAATCCACATGTAACAGTAATTACGCATGTGTTATGAGTTCTTATGAGCGGTTTTCTTTTATATTTTTTAACAAAAATTGAAAACATGATAAAAACTATAAAAATATGCTAAAACTATAATAAAATCTTAAAAAATTATGAGAGTTATTTATATAAATAAATAATATTTTATTTAAAAATAATATTTAATAATATATAAATAATTCAAAATACTAAAAAAATTATTATTATTATTATATATGTTCTATACCGTTTATTCTATTTGATCCGTTTATCTGATTTAGTAATATATATGCCAACAAATTAAACATTTATTTTAAATAAATTTTGATTTTTAAAATTCATAAATATATAAAAATGTTTCTTCATTAACACTAAATAAACAATAATTTAATTTATAATTACATTAATTATCAATATATTTATTTTTAACATATTTATTTATAATCTGCACCGCTTGTTTATTTTTTACCAATCAAATATCATTACGCACCGCTTATTTTACACTAACCGCACTTGTCCCGCAAATATATTTTCTCCACATGTACCGCAGTTCAACCGCACCGCACTCTTAAACCGCTTTTCCCGCACAACCAAATACACTGTTACCATTCGGACCCAAATGTACAAGCAACGTTCTAAATAAATGTGGACTTTGATTTGGTGAATGATTGTTTCCTTTCCAGGTCTCTTTTTTTTTTTTTTTTTTAATATATCCGATCGGCTTCCGGTCAGCTTCGGTAGAAACACACCGAAATGCTACAGAGTGGACTTTTCTCCGAAGAGCCACCACACTTCTTGACCCGAGTTTGGAATGCTTTCCGACTAATGCCCGGAGATAGACATACGTTTATGTATATATATGAATTAGTTGGATTTGCTGACAATAATAACTGAACACTCCCCGTTAAAGAAAATCGAATCGAATTAGCTATCTATGCAGTAATCTATCCCATACCAATAACATGATATACTCGTCTTTTCGAGTTAGTTATCGCATTTTCATGTTCCTCATGGTTTTTGGCAGGTTTTTCTTACATTTTTACTTCACAACATTTTCTTAGAGCACAAAATTCTAAACTTTTAGCTTGTATTTTCCGGAAGCTCTTATGCATAAACTAAAAAAACATCAAAATTCTGTACGGTGCAGTAAATTTGAGGGAAATTTACTTGAAAGTTGAAACTAACTTTGATTTTAGAAATAACAAAAATAGATTTAAATTCCATTCAAAATATTTTGTTATACAAAATTTTTAGTTGTCACTGATTTCGTAATTGTATTAAAATCCAGTATATATATTAGGATATGCATTCTCTACAATTTTATTCATGAAACATATCTTTCGGTATACCATATATATCCATTATATCTTTTAAAAATTGCTATTACTAAATGTTTTGAATACACAAAACTTAAGGTTAGAATTCTAGTTTTTCCAAAGTAGTATCTCATTGATGGTTCGGTCTTCGCGGAATGACTCAACCAACTCTATGTAAATCCAACTATGTTTGTAATACAACATTGCTGACAAAAAAAATGTAAGAAAACTCACCTTTTTACCAGAAAATCATCATTTTTAATGTTTTATTTATATACTATGTTCATTTCATAATAAATATCATTTGAGGACTTTTTTTTTATTTCGTTAAAATGTTGTTTTGTATTTTCAGTGCAGATATTTAAACAAATTATAACTTTATCTTTACTATTTTAGCTTACTAAAATAGAAAGTTAATATTTTTGTTTTTGGGGTCAAAGAAAAAAATTATAAGTGTGTTAATTTAAGGTATAACAGAAATTTAAATATATTTTAATATGTATAAAAAAATCCTTAAAAAGCAGAAATATTATAACGTAACAACCCAAACTTTTGCATTCAATTAATGAGAATAACTATAAGAATATTTAAAGAAGCGCTCATACTAGGTTTAAGAAAATCGCATAGCCAAGTTTAATTTCGTTCTGAGTTTCATGCAAATTTCTCAGGAAATTCAGTGCTAGTTTTAGGGATTATATATTTTTCTGTCTGTTTTAAATTTCTTAGGAAATTACAATGGTGTTGGATCTTTTACTTTAAATTTAAAACAGACAGAGAAAGAATCTCTCAAACTAACACTGAATTTCCAGGGAAATTTGCATGAAATTGAGATCGAAATTTAATATAATATGGGGCCCCATTCACGATCACAATTAATTACCTTATTTTCTTACAACTGGCTCACGTCTATATATTCAGACAAAGGCATACCAATACAACACTAACTCCGAGTGTCTTCCATAACAAATAACACCAACATCTTATATTCTCTAGTCTCTAATGGCATTGCTTCAATGTTCATCTTATTTTCTGGGCACAAACCCTGAAAAACACAACTCCATTTCGATCTTCCAAAGCTACTCTCCGACCTCATTCACCAAATGCTCCTCTCGTGTCTCTCGTCAGGTTTTTTTTTAATTATCCAATCTTTTTTCAGTAACCACTCTGTTTTTTCTTTCGTTGTGTGTGTGTGCGCGTCTTTTTACGTAATAAAACATAATTAGTAATTGGAAACCTTCTGCGTGAAGCAGAGGGTCCTACTCTGTTCGCTGTCCATGAACGGATGTGAGGCTGACCATAAAGCGCCACTTGGCACGGTAGAGACAAGAACTCTATCGACGGTTACGTCGCCGGCGGCCGCAACGGAGAGGCTGATAACCGCCGTCTCTAACCTAAAATCCGAACCGTCTCCGTTCTCCTCCGGCATTGTCCGGTTACAGGCACGTAATAATTTTATCCATTTTATGTAATCCGAACAATGAGCTTATGCCACGTGGAGATCTGGCATTGGTATGTGTGATACTGTGATATTGTTCGTCCTGTCGGTTTGCATAATCATTGAATGACTTAAAAAACATTATTGTCAGATTTTAAGTTTTATAACCTACCCATATAGAGGGGGTCCGGTTTAAATTATTTTGCATCATCGGTACAAAATAAATTTATTAAATTTGAAATAAATATATATTTTCTTCATACATCAAACTTAATTCATTGATTTGAAATCCAGTTTACAAAGGCATTAAAACACAAACAATTTACATAAACATTACTACAGACAAAAAATGATAAAACAGTAGAAACAAAATTACATAATGATTAAAACTTTATTCGTTTTTTTGTATTTGATTTTCATGCGCCTAAATAATAATTATTTTATGATGTAAGATTGTAAAGGGGGTCTCGTCGGGATACTCTTTAGTGAAAACAAAAACCCTAAAATTAGCAACTCAGACTCTCTCCCGCGCAAAATGAAAACAAAAACCCTAAAATTATTTCGAGACCTTAAAAAGTGGTTGTGATTGCAGGTGCCAATTGAGCAGCAAATCGGGGCAATCGATTGGCTTCATGCCCAGAATGATGCTCTGCCTCGCTGTTTCTTTTCCCGTCGCAGCGACGCTGGCCGTCCAGATCTTCTTCAGGAGAATGCGAATGGATCATCTGAATCTGATCGTGATGATCGTAATCCGCTCAGTGTTTCTGGGATCGGCTCTGCTGTATTCTTCCGTGACCTCGATCCCTTCTCTCATGATGACTGGAGATCCATCCGAAGGTAATTCATTTCACCAAATTCGGGATCTTCATAAAGTGTGATTCTTTATGTTGTTGGTCTCTCGGATTGATTTCCCCTGTTTTCTGAAGGTTTTTGTCTTCCAAGTCTCCTCTGATTCGTGCGTATGGTGGACTTCGATTTGATCCTAACGGAAAGATCGCTGTGGAATGGAAACATTTTGGCTCCTTCTACTTTACAGTGCCCCAGGTATGAGAGTTTGATTCTTGTAAGAGAACTTTTGTAACCATTATGACTGTGTTTGGTTGATTACACACATATACAGGTCGAGTTTGATGAGTTTGGGGGAAACTCAATGCTGGCTGCAACTGTTGCTTGGGACGATGAGCTCTCATGGACGCTGCCAAATGCCATTGAAGCACTTCAGGAGACTATGCTTCAGGTTAACCCATTTTGAAATCTGTTGCTTCCTATTTATTATCTACGATGATCTTTATAGTAACGGGGAAAAACGTTTGTACAATATTTGGTTCTATCAGGTTTCTTCCGGTATAATGAGATTACGGCGAGAATCTCTTGGAGTTTCTGTTGTTAGCAAGAACCATGTTCCCAGTGAAGGAGCCTATTACCCTGCTGTAAATAGTGCTCTGGAGATTATAAAGAGGAAAAATTCACCCCTAAGCAAGGTACTTTAGGAACCATGTCTTTCTTTCTTTTTATACATTTGTGGGTTTCATTGACCTGATGTTTTTGGTTTTGGGGAACTAGGTTGTGCTTGCACGCAGCAGCAGAATCATTACAGATACCGACATTGATCCTATCGCTTGGTTAGCACGGTTGCAGGTGTCCTTTATTCTTTAGTCTAATCACTTTTTCCAGATTATAGCAATTTTTAAGTGTTAACATCTCAGTCTAATTATTAATATGACAGTGTGAAGGACAAGACGCGTACCAATTCTGTCTTCAACCACCCGGTGCACCAGCATTCATAGGGAACACGGTAGCTTACTTATTCTACTTCGTTGGCACACTCTTGTTGTTTAACTGCTATGATAATGTTGCTGAGAAAAGATGTGAAAATCAAGTGTTGGTTCTGAGTTCTGACATACATCTTTGTGGAGCAGCCTGAGAGACTCTTCCACAGAAAGCATCTAGGTGTCTGCAGCGAGGCTTTGGCTGCAACCAGGCCTAGAGGCTATTCAGAGGTTTCTGATATGGAGATAGAGCGTGACTTACTAAACAGGTCAGTTGTTTTGTTTTGTGCTTTTGAACACTTACAGGATGCATGTTTAGAAACATCCACATATGCGTACTGATTGTTATTTGCAAATACATTTGCAGCCCCAAAGATGATCTTGAGTTTTCTATTGTGCGAGAGAATATAAGAGAGAAACTAAAAGTAAGTTTTCCATCAACCGCAGTTCCCTGCTTCAAGTAGAAGTGTAACATCGTGCCTTTAGTTTGCATTTTTAGGCTCTTTAATAAGTGTAATGGCACTTGTTTCATATAACAATCAGCGTTCTTTAGCAGAATCTTAAATGTAGATGATCTACAGAATGCTAAAAACATGTTCATCTATAATATTTTTTTATATAAGCTTCTGAATTATTTCCTTTCTTCTGCTTTGCAGACCATATGTGACAGAGTAATTGTGAAACCCCAAAAAACAGTGAGAAAGCTTGCAAGAGTACAACATCTATACTCTCAATTGGCAGGGCAGCTAAGAAGAGAAGATGACGAGGTTAGATGACGGTTTTTCATGATTTAACATGGCATGATCATCTAAATCATTTGATTTGTTGCGCTGGTTGTTTGAAATAGTTATTAGTTTTTTAGCTCAAATCTGTTATATTTTCTTACAGACATCTTGCTATTCATGTTTTGCCTATTTTCAGTTTGACATCTTAACGGCTTTACATCCAACGCCAGCTGTTTGCGGATGCCCAGTAGAGGAAGCAAGGCTTTTGATTAAGCAAATTGGTATAATATGCTTTGATTCTTCTGGTTTTTAATTTTCTAGCACCAAGTCTTTTCGGAAAAAGAGTTTTTCTGCAGAAGAAGCTATCTCCTAATAGATGCTTATAATTGATAGGATTGACAAGTATGCTGATACTGAGATTTCAGATTTGATTCATATTATTTTTTTTTTTTTCCAGAATCATTTGATAGAGGGATGTATGCTGGACCTGTTGGGTTTTTTGGTGGTGGAGAGAGTGAGTTTTCTGTAGGCATAAGATCTGCTTTAGTCGAAAAGGTGAGCGTTTTACTCATAACAATTTTCCTCAGTGTACTTATCATTTACAGTCAAGTCATTGCACCTAGAACGATCGTTTTTTTGTGTGTTTCCAGGGTCTTGGAGCATTGATCTATGCAGGAACAGGGATAGTTTCAGGAAGCAATCCGTCATCGGAGTGGAACGAGCTTGAGCTTAAGATCTCTCAGGTGAGAAATGTTGTTAACAGTCTATGCAATTTCCATGTCTTTATGACATCTCAAATCTGATTGTTATGTGCTTTTGCAGTTCACTAAGTCACTTGAATTTGAGCCAGCTTTGCAACCAATCCACTAAAGAAATGCGAATTAAGATTGTTTAGTAAACCCTCTTTGATGAAATTGCTTTGTATCAGTTTGTGTTTGTCTGATTATGTTGTAAATAGAAGTAAAACTAATGATGCTGCATCAAATTTAAATCTTTTTTAGCTATATGTCGTGTCGCCCAATTTCTAACCAAAAGAGAAGCCTTTGAACTGACAATGAAGTCTGTGAACTTACGCGCGTTATGACCAAAGCTGACGTATATTTCCACCTTCACGAAAAAAAAAAACATATTTAGAATTATCATGACAACAAAAGATAATAATCAAGGCTCCAAAACAAATATTTCTTACTATTTAGCTAGCAAAGATAGAACGTAATCAGATTATCGATAGTGCTACTGAACAGTTACTTTCAACATATTGTTTTCAAAACGTGATTGGTTTCTTTTTAATTTAATTTTGGGCTAATCCAGTCAAAAGGGATTTTATTTCTTATGATTTTATCTAATTAGAAAAAGATAGAACCTTTTTGTTCCCCTCATTTTGCATTTTCTCCTCCCATCAGTCATATTCTCTTCTAGTTGTTCTTACAATCATATCTCACTATAAAAAAAGACACCTTTTTATTATGAAATTAATATAAATATTCTTTTACCCATCACTTGAAAAAGTAAATGCACATTTCTTTTGAGATGAGACTTAGTTTAAAACTTTAAAATATACTTTTGTTCTCCAAATTAAAACGAAATACAGTGAGTTTGCATTTTTGGTAGTTATAGAAAAGTTCAAGATAATTCTCTAATTCAGTCATTCTTACAACATGGAGATATATGTACATGAACCATAGTCGGTATATATTAAAAAGAATACGGAAAATTAGTTTAGCACCTAAAAAAAATACAACTTACTCCTGTTAAGTCTCATATTTATCAGAATTGTAAAAAAAAAAAGATTTTTGATCGCAATGATCGTCTCCTTACTTCTTTCCACGCTTAAATGTTTCTTCTTTTATCTATATATAATACATAATTAACGTTCTGAGAAGAGAAAAGTAACGGTAACGAGAAGATTCCCTTTTCATGGTATTTGAATTTTTAGAGTCCCAATTTTGTCCGCTTTATTACATTCAACTAAAAACAAATTGACAATAAATAATACATATCTCATTCCTACTTCCATTATCAACAAAATTTCAATTTATTACCAATGTACGTTTCTCAAACAACTTTTTGTTTTTTCGTTTCTTCATGTTATTTAATAATACCTATTAGATGAAGAGTAAATGATAAATTCGTTGTCCATGTTACAGATATTAAAGATGAATTCTTGACCGCTACTTAATGTTTAAAAAACGAGTTGAGAATATCACATAAGTCTTTAGACTGGACAACAAATATATTAATAAGCTATCCGAACTTTTAACTTTTCTCTTACAACAAAAAAAAGAGAATGTGCGTTTGTTGACAAATAAAATACTCCTAATTAAAAAGGAATACCAACTCCGGTCCTCTCCTTTCGATAAAGTCGAGTCTTTTTAAGTCAAATTTCTAATCAGACACTTTGGTTGGGTATAATGTTAAATTAACTTTTTGGTACTTATAATGAAATCCTTCACACTTCCCACTACTATATATATACGCACACTGACACACACATATATACACAATACACACATATAGTGAGAGCAGAGCAGAAGAGAGAAAAACAGAGCAATGGAGGTTGAGAAGACAGAGAAGAACGTTACAGAGGAAGAAGGTGATGAGTCGAAGATCATTTACAGAGGATGGAAAGTGATGCCCTTCATCATTGGTACTAGTTGATCCATATCATTTTTTAGAATGTTGATTTACTTAAAACTCTAATCTCGATACGAACAAGTAACCGGTGCTGATAAAAAAAAAGAGAAGACTTTATATTGAACAAAGTACAGAATATACTGTTGAGAATATGATATTTTACTATTTACATAGATATCAATTAATCGATGAGTTAGTTTTATTTAGTTAAAGAGTTTTGCCTTGATAACACCATGAACATGTTTCTTAATTCTGACATTTCAATATTGAAACGAACAGGAAACTGCAGAGTAAACAGAGGAGTTTATAAACGAAGTAGCTTAATGCTCTGTTTCTTAATTTGTTAGGAAATGAGACATTTGAGAAGCTGGGGATAGTTGGGAGTTCATCGAATCTGGTTATATACTTGACGACGGTTTTCAACATGAAGAGCATCACGGCGGCGACCGTCGTCAACATCTACGGTGGTACAAGCAACTTCGGCACCATCATCGCCGCTTTCCTCTGTGACTCCTACTTCGGCCGCTACAAAACCCTATCTTTCGCCATGATCGCTTGCTTCCTCGTAAAACCAAAACCAATTAATCACGATTTTCAGCTTAAAAACGCACTCATCTTCCTGTTTTTTATCTTAAAGTATGGATCTTTTGTTTGTTTGGTTCAAAGGGTTCGGTGGCGATGGATCTAACGGCTGTGATCAATCAGCTGCATCCAGCTACATGCGCTAAGGCAATAGGAAGCGTGTGCAAGGGGCCATCCATCGGGCAGATAATGTTTCTCGCCGGAGCAATGGGTTTGCTGGTGATCGGAGCCGGTGGGATAAGGCCGTGCAATCTTCCTTTTGGTGCTGATCAATTCGATCCGAAGACGAAGGAAGGGAAACGAGGGATTGAGAGTTTCTTCAATTGGTACTTCTTCACCTTCACGTTTGCTCAGATGGTGTCGTTAACGCTCATCGTCTATGTTCAGTCAAACGTGAGCTGGAGCATCGGTTTAGCCATCCCAGCTATTCTAATGTTGCTTGGTTGCATCATCTTCTTCGCTGGTTCTAAGCTCTATGTCAAGATTAAAGCTAGTGGCAGTCCCATTCACAGCATAACCCGTGTCATTGTTGTCGCGGTCAAGAAGAGGCGGTTAAAGCTCGTTGGTTCGTCTTCTGACGAGCTTTACAACTACATCGCCAAGGACTTCAAGAACTCGAAACTGAGCCATACAAAGCAGTTCAGGTACTAAAAACGTCTCCTTTCCTCTTAGTTTCTTGTGGAACAAATCAGAAACGTTTTAGGGTTTCCTTAATGTGCAGGTTTCTTGACAAAGCGGCAATCCAAACACCAGACGACAAGCTGAACATAGATGGGTCGCCGGCTGATCCATGGAAGCTCTGCAGTATGCAGCAAGTGGAAGAAGTGAAATGTGTGATCCGGGTGCTTCCGGTTTGGCTCTCGGCCGCCTTATTCTACCTAGCTTACATTCAACAAACAACCTACACAATCTTTCAGTCTCTTCAATCCGATAGACGCCTCGGTTCAGGAAGTTTCCAGATCCCAGCCGCGACGTATACCGTCTTCTTGATGCTTGGAATGACAATATTCATACCTATCTATGACCGAGCCATTGTACCATTTCTTAGAAAGTATACAGGCAGAGACGGCGGTATCACACAACTGCAGAGAGTTGGAGCAGGATTGTTTGTATGCATCACAAGTATGATGGTGTCTGCAACTGTAGAAGAGCGCCGAAGAACGGTAGCTCTCACAAGACCGACGTTAGGGTTTACACCGAGAAAAGGCGCAATCTCTTCAATGTCCGGTATGTGGCTGATTCCTCAGCTAGTGCTAATGGGTATTGCGGACGCCCTCGCTGGAGTTGGACAAATGGAGTTTTACTACAAACAGTTTCCAGAGAACATGAGGAGTTTCGCGGGTTCTCTGTATTACTGCGGAATTGGATTGGCGAGTTACCTCAGCAGCTTTTTGTTATCGGCAGTGCACGATCTCACGGAGGGATCTTCGGGCGGGAATTGGCTTCCGGAAGATCTAAACAAGGGGAGGCTGGACTATTTCTACTACTTTGTTGCTGCTATGATGACTCTAAACTTGGCTTATTTCTTGTTAGTCTCACATTGGTACCGTTACAAAGATGTTGTGGCCAAGGACAAGGACATTACCAAGTCTTCTGATGAGCTTGATAAGGTTTCAGTGTAACAAAGATTTGTACTTTTGACCCTTTCGGTTTAGGGTTTCAGTTGGCTTTGAGACAATAAAGATACAACGTCTGAACAAAACATTACATACAAAATACAATTTAAAATGTTTATATATGTGAAGGACCATAGCTTCTACAAAATCCCCATCCCTCAAATAACAAGCCCGGAAATTCCCACTTCATGAATGGGAAAAGTGATAACGAATAAAATCAAACAGGAACTGATTGTCCAGTGAGAGCGTCATGGAGATGCAATGACCCATCTTTCATCAAGTTAAGGCTTAAGCTTTTGAACCTCTCTCTTGAGTATTGTCTCGACGCCTTTCTCCAATCCGTTCCTGCTTTCATCATCGCCACAAACTCATCATAGTTTATACGCCCATCCTGCAAAAACAAACAATCCAAACAGTCCGACTCAGAAACAGAGTGATTTCTCTTGCTCTTCACAAGCTTAATTGTTAGGCCTTAAGGAAGATTTTTTTAGAGACTTGAAAGAACCTTGTCAGCATCAACTTCACGCATGATGTCGTTTAGAACACTGACATCTGGTTCGCCTAACTCGTCAGCTAAAGCTTCCCGTAGCTCATCAAGTTCGATGTATGTACTTCCATCTTTGTCAAAGAACATAAAAGCTAGTTTGAAAAGCTCGTCATTCTCTATCTTCTGCAAGTGAATTATCACAGCTACAAACTCTCCATAATCCAGAAACCCATTCCCATCAACATCCGCCTGCGTCAAAGCCATACGGATTTCAGCTATGTTTTTTTATCAGAGAAGAACTCTATTTTGGTCTTTCATAAGAGAAGGGTAATGCGAAAAATTACCACTTCCATCAACATTTTGATCTCTGGTTCACCAAGTTGTGAGCCAACCTTCTGAAGTCCAGCTTTGAGTTCCGGGTAAGTTATTTTACCATCGTTGTCATCATCCATCAGTGAGAACATGTCCTTGATCACTTCAACCTCTTGAATAGACAAGTGCTCCGCGATTACCTGGAAGCATCGAAGGGAACGAAAATGATCAAAACCAATCAAAGAAACTGAGCAATGGTTTGTCTAAATTTCAGCTGTAGAATAAAAGGCAAAACACTTACACGAAGAACTTTCTTTTTGAATCTATTCATCATAGAGAACTGCTTCAACCTTGATCTGACTATATCCCCTAAAGGAACATTTGGAGCTTTCTTTGCATTCTGTATCCAAGGGTGAGCTGAGAGGTGAAACAAAAATCGTTAGCAAAGGTGTTAGAATTAAGGCAACCAAGAACATAAAACAGTGACGCAAGAACTTCACCTAGCACTTGCTGAGCAGTTAACCGCTTAGTCGGGTCAGGATCCAACATCTGCTTCACAAGGCTCTTGGCGCTCTCTGATATCTGAGGCCAAGGGTCTCTTTTAAAATCAATAACTCCCCGCAAGATCGCAAGAGCAACTCCTTGTTCAGTCTCTGTCAGTGGAAACCAAAAACTTACCGGTTTATCAAATCGATATAGGTGACAATCACACAACGTTGTAGCAAGAAAAGAAAAAGAAACTAACCTGCCCAAAACGGAGGAACACCACAGAGCAAGATGTAGATGATAACTCCGGCGCTCCACACATCAACCTCTGGTCCATAATCTCTCTTCAACACTTCTGGAGCCATATAATATGGACTTCCTACAATCTCTGTAAACTTATCTCCTGCAATAAGGGAATAAAAATTAATCCAATTTCAGATATCTAAACAAGTTTCCATAAGCAGATTCAGAGGATTAACATCGTAATGGATATGAAGCAGATATTCTAAAATTAGAACCATCCACTGAGTTAAGAACATGTGGACTCAAGAGAAATTAATTTTTACCAGGTTTGAAGAACACAGACAAGCCGAAATCAATGGCCTTTAGGGCAGAATTCTCCTTTTTGTTGGCGAACAAGAAATTCTCGGGTTTCAAATCTCGATGCATAACTCCATTGGAGTGACACATCATCACGACCTCGGCGATAGTTCTCGCGACGGCTGCAGCCGCACGCTCCGTGTAATGTCCCCTCGCGACGATCCGATCGAAAAGCTCGCCGCCTTCGCAGAGCTCCATCACCAGATGCACGTTCTCGTTGTCCTCGTAAGTCGCCTTGAGCTTAACTACGTTTGGGTGCTCAGGCAAAGTGGACATGATTGCGACCTCGCGACGGACGTCCTCGACATCGACGGCTGTTCGGAGCTTCCGCTTCGAAATCGATTTGCAGGCTAGGGCTTCGTGGGTCTCTCGATCAGTGCAGAGGTAAGTGATTCCAAATTCGCCCCGACCTAATTCTCGCCCTAGGATGTATTTGTCGCTGATTTGAGTCCGATGGCTCGTAGGGATTACATCCTTGAGAACACGTATCGGCGCAGGGGATCTGACGAAATCGCCGGCGAATGGGTTCAATTTATTCCTTTTTGGCTTCTGGGTCTGTTTCGAGTCTTCCGAGATAGGCTTCACACAGGCGTTACAGTTACCCATGGCCGAGTCAAAACTCAGCAACACAGATAAAGAGGAAGAAGGAGAAGCTAGCAGAAGAAATCGCTAATCTCTTAGTTCATATCGACGCCGGAGTTGGCGGTGTTTTCCGGCGAACTGGTGAATTGCGCCGAGAGAGAAAACGCGGGTTCAGGTGAAGAAAAGTCGGCCCTTTCGAATTTTTCAGTTTTGATGAATGGAGAGGAAATGAATCAAGGGAACTTGATTTTTCTTATAAAATACAGTATAATAAATGCATTTAATATTATATTAACGTGTAACTTGAGACATTTTTTTCTAACCATTGCACCATCTTATTAGGAAAAAAAATACTATTATTTTTTAATTAGTTTCTTATATTTCTTCTAGATGGATATTGGTCTAAGCTTGTGACTCATTTTTTTTGGGGGTTAAAATCATTAATTAACTCTTGCATCTCAATGGTCAAAGAAACACGACAAAAATCATTATAGTATTTTCACTTATGCAGTATAAATTATAATCGGTTATAAGTATATAGCAATCATTTTATAGTTTTAAAAATAACCTATGATATTGAAATCTATGAAGATGCAAATGGTAACCGACAACAATAGTTTTTAAAAAATTCAAACTTAAGATTTACAAAATCAGGAAATTTAAAGCAAATAAAAACCTTATTTTTTTTTTTGTCACAACCAAATCAAAACCTTATTAAAAGAGCATTTATTTAAAACTCGATAAGATAAGATATACATTTTATCAAATTGTTTTTTTGTTTTTGTTTGAACTGTTACGTCATCATTAGAAAGTATTGGTTTTTATCAGATCATTCTAAAATCTGGAGCATATTTTAAACACTTCCATGGAACATGAAACTGATACTTTCACATATATTAAGCCAAACAGAAATTTCATAATTAAATACAAAATAGAGATGTCAAAAAGGAAAATACAATTGGCCAGACGTGAAACAATTTAACGATGAGGCAAATATTGGCCGTTGGTGTGATTGGAGGTGGTGAAATGAAGGGATAAGATTTGAAGTTAGAGGAAGCGATTTTTGTTGAAGTTGTTGACCACCGTCGTGGATACGGTGAGACTCTTGAAATTGTAGAACAATAAAAGTGCGACGTGGATCCCAAACAATTTTTTATGCTCGTTCAAATTTGAAAATTAAACTGTCATAACTTCAAGATGTATAAGTTTGATTATGAGTTAGGAATTGTTTGTGAAAAATCTTAAAAGTTTTGAAACGACGTCTGCTTTTTAAACAAAAAAAATAAAAACTAAAACAACGCACTTTGTAGAATTTTTGAAATTGCTTCCAAAGAGATCATAACATATATAAATTTATAATGTCAATTGTCAAGGGACTCATAACATACGAGTCGAAGATCTTCTAGTAACAAATATGGAATTTGGTTCTTCAAAACTAGTGTAATTTTATGTTTGATCTTTGATTCAAAAAAAAAAGCATTGTTCAAAGATCCATATAATAAGTAGTAGAAATAAATAACAAGTTCGTACGTTCAAAAAGATTTAACAAGTTCAATTTTTTGTTCTTGTTAATTAATGGTTATATGCTTGGAAAAGGGTTAATTAGTGGTTAAATGCATAAAGAATTAATAAAATATGTTTACAGAAGCCGAAGCAGGCTATGCTTTTTAAGAGCACAGTAACAAAAGAGGTTGTGAAGTAAAAGTTTGTGTCAAGGAAACAGAAGTTCTAAGTTACACATATTGTAAAAGAGATGTAAATGAAAAGGAGAAAGCAAAAGAGTGATTTTGAGCTTACTAGATAAACTATATCCAATTCATTGGACTGATCGAACTCCATAAATGATCTAGCTAGTTATGAACTTAAGAAGTGAGAATAAGATATATTTCCACTTTGTAAAAGTAAAAACACTTTTCAGAAACTTTCTTTTTGGCAATACATATTAATAAATTTCAGTTTCAAATGCATGAAAATTATACAAATAAACGTAATAGAATAGCAAAATTATTAAGTTTTTTGTTTGAACCCAACCATCACGGGATGGCATAATTATTTGTAAATAATATTACTGATCGCTTGATTGTAACTAATTTAGATATTTAGAATCATAGTAATGCAAAGAAGTAGAAAAGAAAAAGGTACAATACTAGCAAAGAAAAAAAAATTTGCATATTTTGAAGTCGTGTTATTTTTTTCGTAATTTTATTGTGTGTTCCGATTCTAGATGGGAAGAAATTGCCGACAAAAGAAAAGATGGGAAGAAATTAGGTGTATAGACTTCGTCAATTACGAGCAATAGTTATTGTGTTGCGTTGTACGAAATAAAAAGAAATTCTATAACAAAAAAAAAAAGAAAAGCAAAATACGATCGAAGATTCCATTAAGGGAAGTCAACATAAAAATAATTAAACATCAATGAAAACTATATTTTTATGGCTCAGAAACCACAAGTCTTCATATCCTGACTTATCTACGATTTCAGTTGTCAATTTCATACTCGTTTTCGTTTTTTTGGATTTACATCACGACGTGCAAAAAAAATTTACACTACCTTGGGATACCAGAAAATAAATAATACATACATAGGATTACTTAATAATACATATATATGTATTTTTTTTAATTACTTAATTAATTTAAGTATATATTATTTAACAAAGGATTAGTGATTCCAAACTATACCTTCATACCAAAATATAAAACCTATATTTTTTTTTTTTTTTTTTGATAATTCAGGAATAAATCCCAAAGCCTATGGAAGAGCCCAGACTAATCTTCTGGGAGAGGTGCAGCCCACAGATAGACCCTCTCTCCGGATATGCAAATGGATCCGAAAGCAGGAACCATATCCGTGTGGGTGTCTAGAAACAATGTGTTATAGTTTCACGCAACAGGTGGATCGAACCTGAAACGTGTTGGCGTCCTAGGCCCGTCCTTTTACCACATGACCACAAGGTTCTGGACATAAAACCTATACTTGGTAGTCTTTTCGTACCTTTCCGATGAAAAAGGTCTTTGATGATGTATAAATTACTATGATTTAAATTTTAGATTTACAGGTAAACGAAAATTGTGATTTCATGTGAACTGAAGTGCTTTTGTTTTAGGACATGTGGGTGGATTAAGTATGCAGACGTTGAAATATTTGAAAGGAAGCTATACTGTTTTCACATAAAAGGATTTGATATGTTTTTTTTTTTTGTCAATGATTTGATCAAATTAATACATGGTAGGTCAGAATGAAGCGGTTTCAATTTATTGCCCGAGTTAGACCTTTCACCTTCCTACCTATGAACCTACTAAAAAACTATACACTGAAACTTTAATACTCATGCAAATCTCTCAAAACTTTAATCGTTTTTATCTTTTTAATCCTTTCGATTAAACTTCCCAAGAAGGAAGAAATGAAATGATGGCCATGCTTTATATCGTCGGCAACTTTAAAGCTGGCATAGCTTAAAAATAAAACAAATAGAAAACAAAAATGTGACAAAAATATTTGGAAAAAGTGTATCTTTTTTGTTGAAGAGAATAATTATGTCTGATAATTGGGATGATGGGTTCAACTCAAAATGCTGTGACTGCATGTTTAAATCAGACCGGATTCCAAACCAGATTTGATAATGAATCGCATCTCTTTTGCACTTTTATTAACTCGAATTAATGTCATTGCATATGTGGGTTTTCTTAATCTTAGTTAAATGGGCTTTTCAGTTTCTAAACATAACGGGCTTACATGCCTAGCGAGATTGAAGAGCCCATCTTTTGTTCTAAACCGAGCATAAAGAGGAGGCTTTGCAAACTACAATACAATTATTCTAACTAGTTTTATATATTTAAGGATTTTTCTGATTATGCATAATTTTAGAGGTTAGTAGTAACGACAAAGCCTAAAAAGTAGTTCGTAATAAGTCACGGATTCTATTTATTAGTTTTCAAAACCTTGTNGGGGTCTACTTTTGCATTTCTAACCAAGTTTTGAGTCATTTTTAGCAATTCTCCCTTAGTTTTATTATTTTTTAATCATCAAGTTTTTGTAGCTAAAATCCTATAATTATTTAAATAATTTAAATTTCAAATAATTATATTTATAAAGTATTTTAAAATTTTCCAAAAATTTAGATTTTAAAAGTAGTGCTTAGGTGAATATATAAATTTATTACTATATTTTCAAATAAAACATATTATTTTAAACTCAAATACATTTTTAAACTTTTGATATGTATTTTCTATTAAAATTAATATTCTTATTGTGAGTTAATTTTTTTAAAAGCTCTCCATTTACTGTTACAAATAAATGTATAAATTTAATTATAAATATTTTATATCTCAAAAAATAAATTGTTGTTCTATTTATTTTTTGTAAATAATTACTTTGTTGGTGTTATATTTTTTTGATTTTGTTTTTCTTACATTTATTATGATACTTTTAATAATAAAAAATAGTAATAGAAATTTTGTGAATTAATTGAATCATTAATTTTAATTTTAATAATCTTAATTATTTTTTAATGATGTGTACATCCTAGATGGAGAGATAACTCTCCTATTATATATGATTATTTGCCGTAATTGATGAATGACGTGCTTTCACTTCTTTATCAAAAACAATTAATAAGTAAAAAATTTCTTGGTCACCACTAATCAATCAGTTTTTAATACAAATTAAGATATATGTTCGAATTCCTATTTGGAGAAAATTTTAGTCGGTGTTATGGTCCCTAATTCGTATAGATTTTGGACCAAAAGTTTTAAAATTCCAGTTTAAAAAACATGTTAGATCTTGTTTGTCTGTTCATATTGTAGGGGGAAAAAATCAACATTACATAACTGTGTATTGCATGTAACTAAGAACCAACATGTTACATGTCCTTTTCTTGATGTTCAATTCTATCATGAGGAAAAATGCAAAATGAATAAATGAAAAAAGGTTATTAAATAAATTAACTTGATGAACTACATTAAACTTGAGGTGTTTCTTTTGACAAAAATTAGAGTTATTGAAAAAAAAATATATATTAGAGTTATTGTGGGACAAATAAATTTTAGAAATAAAAATGAGAGTTATTAATTTATTAACATAACGGAAAATGACGGTCCAATGTTCATGAGCTGTTCATTACATGGTTTCTTCTATGTTGTTTAAGTTTACATTCTAAAAATACTATTTTCCATAATCTTTTTTTTTTGGTTAAATATTAAATTTTATACCAAATTTTTGTTTTTGACAGAAGTTACAAAGATAATAGAAAGAAAATAAATTGACCAAAATCTAAATAGGAAATTAAAGACTAGAAATGAAACTGCTAGCTATCATAGACAAAGAGCTAACTTGATCTAGCAATACAACAAAGACACGATGTAGAACAAGAAATGATCCACGCCGGAAGCCGCCTAAAAGAGCTAACTCGATTTTCCATCATCTTTGTTGCATTAATTAATTAAATAACTGATTGAAAGTTAGTACCGAAGATACTGATTTCACAATCTAACTACCCTTCTGTTCACGTTCCAACTTACAAAAAAGAATTAATTCTCATTCATTCTCATTTATTTATTTCACATTTCTCACTTTACTACTATTTTTTTTTCTTCAATAAAAAATTAGTAATGGAGGAATCTTTCAACTTCTCTAACTAAGGCTCCAAATGGTGATGAGCGGGACAACTGCGGAAAAAATACGGTGCAGTTCTAATAGTAACAAAAATACATAGATATATAGGTATATGTATATATTTTTGTTACTGCTGGAACTGCACCGCACCGTGCAGTTCCATCACCATTCGCAACTTAAAGGTATGAATGTTGTCATGGTTTTGCGACGGTTTGTCCGTTGAACGGAGGAAACGCAACTATTTTTCCATTCACAAATTTAATAAATTATGTATAGTTCACAACAAAAATATTAATAAAAAAAAATGAAACTCAAAAGTGGACTAAACGCATTTATGGACCGCAAGTAACAGTGGTAACACTTTTTTTTTATTTCAACGTGCAGTTTTTTGTAATTATAGTTAAATATTATGAGTTACATTTATATAAAATAATATATTATAAACTATTTCATTTAAATGGACCACACGTAACAGTGGTAACATTTTTTTTATTTCAACGTGCAGTTTTTTGTAATTAGAGTTAAATATTATGAGTTACATTTATATAAAATAATATATTATAAACTATTTTATTTAAAATTGGTATTTTTTATTATGTTTAAGTGGAGCACCGAGATCATATCACGATACAGCACTATTCACAATGCGCACAATAGTTATTTTATTATTGTATTAATAAAATTAAAATTTTTAAAATTAAATAATTTGTAATTATTATTAGTTATACAATTATTTTAAAAAAAATATATATTAAATGATATATTAATTTTTTTAATTTTGTTTCTAAAATATTAAATAATGTATTCATAATTATATTATTAAAAAATTTATTGTAGTTTTTATTTTTTTAAAATTAAAATTTGTATTTTTAAATATTTTTAGTATTTTTTAATATTTCAATTATTTGATCCGCACCACCAGATCTGCTTTCACTATTCAAACATATATTTTGGACCGCCATATCCACTTGATCCTCACTTGTACCGTCAGATCCGCTTGATCCGTACTTGATTTGTCAGATTCGTTTAATCTGTTCCGCCGTATCCGTTTTCTCCATTCAGAACCTAAATTTTCGATTTTCTAAGTTTACCTGTTTTAGATATTTTCTTAAACAACCTTCGGTGTACACTATATTCATGATATATATACATGAAAACGGTTCTGCCAAACTAATATTTGAAACCTTTATATATTAGTTTTGAATAATAAATTTCCCGTAACATTAATTTTTGATGATTATATTCTTTGTTATTCACAATAATGAGAATAATGATAAGATATTTATTAAAAGAAAATAATGATAACGGTTAACAGGAAACTCAATCAATAATCAACAATTATTAATTTGGAACATAATAATAATAATTATCAATTATTACTCAATTTGGAGCGGCTTACAGAAACCACGTACGTATCGGAGAAGAATACTCTGTTATCTTTGAATCTCCACGTTTCTTCGTCTCTCTCTCTTCTGCAAAATTCCGTTTTTCATTTTCTCTGTCTCTCTCTTCAAAAGTGAGAAAGCGACCGGAGTTCCGTACTTTGGATTAGATGTGTTTCGTCTCGCTGTTTCGTCAGTTTCCTACTACACCATTAGTCTTCTCTCTCTCTCTCTCTCTGTGTCTGAAAACGACTTTCCTCTGTTCCCTCAATTCTTCCTCTCTCTCTCTCTCTCTCTCTCTCTCTCTCTCTCTCTCTCTCATCCTCTCACAATCTCCATTTTCGAGGCTTCATTGATTCACCAGAGACAATTCATTGATATTTTTTTTACTTCTCTCGATCGTTTCATTGCGTAAATCTCGTCTCCTGATTCTGTTCTGTTCCTGGTTTCAGAATCTGTCTCTTATCCACAATTGGCTCTGTTCTCTTCTGTGTCTCTAATAAAGTTTTATCCTTTTCTTCTCTTAAACGACAATTCATAGTTTTAGTTCCCGAACTTCACTCTTTCTCTCTCTTGTCGGATTCTGGCTTTTCGTCTCTTTTCTCTGATGATTCATCAGATCGGAAGTTGCATCGCCATTTAAATTAGTCTATTTCTCTCTTTTCTTAACCGGAGATCCAATTTCTGGAGAATGGGAGGCCTTTTGCATCTCTTCGATTTTCACAATAACAGTTTTTCCCGGAAAGTTTTCTCCCATCATAAAAGCCGTGACGAAGGTGAAAAATTCACTGAATTAAATGAAATTTACAGAGCAAAAATCAAATCTTATTTCTGGGTTTTACTGTTAAATCCATGGGTCTTCATTGAACATTGATCAATCATCTTTTTTTTGTTTTTTTTTTTTTCTGCAGATCTGGAAGCTCCTAGGAATAGTTTCGAGCTTCAAGTTGACAATTTTCAGACATACTATAACGAGAAAGAAAAACCGGTAAATAAAAATAACGAACAAACTTCTGCTTTTGTATTTTCTCTCCAATTGAAAGCAAAATTGGTCAAGAAGTGTTTTCTTTTATTTATTTGTAACAGAAGAGTTTTGGATTTGAGGAAGAGGAATGGTACGAGAGAAGCTGTTACCCAATTGAGGAATCAATGAAGAAGAAGATCATCGAGGAGCTCTCAAAACGTTCCAACGATAAACAGAATTCGCCGAGTCTTGTAGCTAAGCTAATGGGAATGGATGCACTTCCTTTGCAGTCTTCTACTAAATCAACGGCTTGGATCAATCCTCGTCAGGCTACTAAAGTGGATCAATCTCATGAGAAAGGAGGAGGAGGAGGAGGAGGAGGAGGAAAAAGAAACAGAAAAGGGAGGTTATCATCATCGGTGAATGTAATGGAGACAGAGGAGATTAATCCACCAATGCGTCGAGAACATCCTCAAGAAGAAGAGCTTCAAAGATTCAGAAGAGAGTTTGAAGCTTGGCAAGCTGATAAAAGGTTTAAAGATTGTTCAAAAATCGTTGAATCAGGCTGCGTGGCTCGGGAAGAGAAGGAGGAGAGGCTTTTCACAAGAACTCGAAGCTTTGGTCGGGATTTTAACTTGAAATCAGATAAGACGGGTCCAACTAGGATTGTGGTTTTGAGACCTGGTCCACAGAGAGTGTATGATTACGAAGATTCGTTAACTACTTCGTCAGGGACGACCTTGGAAGGAAGCAGAGCAAGCAGCATAGAAGAGTTTCTTGAGGAAGTGAAGGAGAGATTGAAAGGTGAGCTTCAAGGAAGAGCTCTCAAGAGAAGTTCATCAGTGAGAGGAAGCGGGATCGAGACTCCTTTCAGCGAAAGACCTTTTCCGAGGTCTGAATCGATGAGATCATATGCCGCGAGTGAGGTTCAGTGCACTGCACCAGACTCTCCTCAAGAGTTTATAAGTAGAGATACAAGAAGACTTTTGGCAGAGAGACTTAGGAATGTTTTGAGAAAAGAGATAAGTCCTTCAGGTGATTCTGTGATCAAATGTAGTGGCACTAGCCGTTTGCGACCTACTGTATCGGATGCAGAGAGCTTGCGGAAACAAACTGAAGAAATCTATGAAGAAGACTTGAGAACAAACAGAAATGTTCCTAAGAAAGATTCTTCATCCCCAAGAAATCTCAAAAGATCACTATCTGCTCCTGTCTCAGGGACATCATTTGGTAAGCTTCTGTTAGAGGATCGGCACGTTTTGACAGGCGCGCAGATCATGAGAAAGCACGAGGCTGTAATAACAGAGCGAGAAGAAACAGAAGCAGAAACAGAACCAGTTGTTGTGGATCCAGTCAGGAGGAAAGAAAGATTCAATCTCATGAAGAAAGTTTCCAGCATTAGATCAACTCTTAGAGGAAGAATCTTTGGTAAGAAGATACGTTCAATGATCGAATCTAACAGTTTCGAGGATGAATCAATCAAAGATTTTGTGACGGGTTCGAGGTTTAACAACTTTTACGATCGAAATGTAAGAACTTTTCAACTTTCTCTTCATATATCACCAGTTTCTGGTGTCATTATAATCTAAACTAAGATAAGTTCTGTTTTTTTTCTCAGGAGAATTCAACAGAAGTGCCTCCAAGCCCTGCATCAGTCTGCAGCAGCACACCAGAAGAATTCTGGAGAAATATCGATTATCTCAGCCAGATTTCGACACCCGATGTGACTGTATCAGATGAGAACGGTATGCCTCAAGTCTTCAGAGACATCAGTTCCAATCTAAGTGGTAAGAAAAATAAACAAAAAGTTTTCTCCTTTTTTCTTGAAATGTTTCATACACTCTTGAAGTGTATCTCATTCTCTGTTTCTGCTGATTCAGAACTACGAAGACAGATAAATGAGCTTGACTCGGATATACAAGTGCCAACGCCTGTGGAAGAAGAAGCGGCTCGAGAGATTGAGAACATTGTTGATTTAGGAAATCCAGACAAAGTGTTTGTGAGAGATCTTCTTGTGGCTTCTGGTTTGTATGAAGGAACAGCAGATAGATCATTGTCTAGATGGGATCCATTTGCAAAGCCTATAAACAAGTCTGTTCTTGAAGAAACAAAAGAGAATCTCAAGAAAAGAAGCAATCAGGATCAAGAAGACGACGATGTGGAAGAGAGTACTAGAAGTACTGAAGCAAATCATGACATACTGTTTGATCTTCTTAACGAAGTACTTACAGTGGTGCTTGGACCATTAACAAAGTCAGGTTTGAAGAAGAAACTCATGAGCTCGTCGATGTCTGAATCGCCGACTATGCGAGGTAAATATCTTTTGGAATCAGCATGGAGGATCATGTCGGAGTATTTATATTCTCAGCCAGAGAAACCATTTTGTTCATTGGATGGGATCATTGGTTGGGACTTGGAGAGGTGTCCATGGAGTGGTTTGATTGTTGAAGAAGGTAATGTATTGGGGAGAGAAGTTGAAGGTCTGATAATGGCAGATCTTGTTGAGGAAGTTGTTAAGGATCTAAGAACACAAATGAGCTAAGAACTTAAGATAAAGAGTTAAGATGTTGAAGCAGATCTGATTGGATTGGTTTGGTTTGGTGAATGTGAATGGTTTTTGGTGTGTTTCTGTAAATAGGGTTTTTCTTTTTCTTTTTAAGGGGTGTTTTTCGAAGAGGCGAGTTTCCATGGTAACTGTAAATGTTTACTTGCAGTACAAGGAAGCTACATTCTTCTTGATTGCTACATAATAACTATTTTACTAATACTAAAAGCCTAAAAGGAGTTGCAGTGCATTGATAAATCAGATATAGTTGATGATAAGGAATATATAGTGTCTATAATTAGGACTATATAATGAGATTGAAACACTTGTGTCTAATTAGATTCTTAAAGAGTAGGCAATGGATTAATTGAAACTTGATCCAAGCTACAATGTAAGTAAGACTTGCAACTAAATCATATAAACCTTTAAAACGCATAAATTGGAAGCTTTTCATCCAAGAAAACATAAAAAGGATCAAGTCACAAATTAACGTTGTTGTGAGGTGGATCCACCCAAGCGACGCATTTAGCAAAATATGTAATTGGAGGGCGACAACATCTGTTCACAATCACATCATCGAGGGAGAAGTAGCCGCTAAGTAGCCCAGTCATCGATGGATATATTATGTTCCTCTCCTTGGCCGAGAGACCAGCTCTTGTTAAAGAGGCAGGGTAACTTGCAAACACTGTCAAGCCACCAACGTCTCTCTTCACTTCCCAAACCTTGCGTTCAAGGTTTAGTTTAAACACCAACGGGAGGTATGTATAGCGGCGTGTAGAGATAAGAAAGATGTTTCCATCATGCTCCATCATCAACACTTGCCAACCGGAAGATACGTTATAAAAGGCAGGAATGACCAACGGTAACACTGGAAGCTAGAGAATTCCAGGTTGCTCTAGACGGGTCGAAAACCCCGAGGTAGCCCCACCTATTGAGACAATAGAACACACCATTCGAGAAGACGCTTTTGTCCCATGTTCCACTAGATGACGGGTTCTCAAAGCGATGGATGGTCCATACGGTTTCACCAGGCCGCCAAGTAGCAATCACAAGATGATTGCTGGAACTTGATTGGGCCACTGAGATCACCCAACAGCTAGTTGATGTAGGAGCGGCTGAGAAAGCTAAGTAACTGCCTAAGGTCACGTGTGGGCTCTCGGGTAAGTAGATACACTCCCGAGTAAACGGGTTAAGAAAGAATCCCAACTCCAAGAGGCTTTATGTTAACGCAAGCAACCAACCATCTCTTGAACAAGAGATTGCATGGCCCCTCAACTCTGGGAAAGTTTGCTTATATGTTTGAGACCGTGATGGGTCAAAAAGAATGTATTCTCCTTTGCCGCTTGATCCAAATTGTGGATCTTTCCAAGGAAGAGGCTGTAACTTCCTGACAGAAACACCTGCTTCAAACCATGTCTTACAGACAGCGGAAACGTGTATGTTGGCTTTTAATTCGAGGCAGGACAGTATCTTCTGCAAGAGATCTGACGGAATATGTAGATCCCACAATCCTGTAGCCTTTATACTGCATTATATATATATATACCCAATCCAAGACATTTCTAATTTATAGAATAATTTAGTATGGTATACACGGTTCAAATACTATAAAAACAAATATATAATAATTTGTATTCCTTCATATAACACATAAGACGAATAAAGATTTTCAACATATGATAGTAAACATATACTAATAGACTATATAAATTGAAGTCTTAAACAATTTTTTAGAGAAATGATTTATACCAAAACATAAACAACATCAGCATATCTACAATATATATTGTTTTCTTTCAGAAAATTACTATCTCATGTTATGCGCTAGAGCTATCAATTAGGATCAAAATCCTCAGGTTATGCCTAATCCGTTCCGTAATATAACGGGTTAGCGCTTTAGATTTGGTGTCCATGATCTTGCGAATAATATGCACAATCCGTTTCATAATAGAACGGGTTAGGGCTTTAGATTTGGTATCCATGATCTTGCGAACAATATGCATATGAACAATATGTAAATTTAAAGCTCTAATAGAACAATTAAAGGTTTAACCCATAAAATTATTTCATAACCAATTACCTAAAATTAAATATGAGCCGAAGTTACTTTTCAAATTATATATAAAATTCTACGTCTACATTTATATTATTTAGAATTAAATAACACTAACCGAATTAAAAAGAGATCTCTCGTGGTCCAGAAAAAATTGAAACTATTTTTAATTTTTAGATATAGAAATTTAAATTTATGGTGATCGGATTTATAGTTTAGTAGTTTGTATTAGTTTCATTGTTGTTCTATAAATCAGATTTAAATTAAAAAAAATTTACATGCATGAGTTTACGAAAGTTGGTTAAAGAACAAAAAAAATCAACGTTTTTTTATTTATTTATTTTAAATTTACGTTTAGCTCCGTTAAGGAAAGAAAGAGAGTTATGACGGCCGTTATTATAGTTGGACGGAATGTAATAAAGCGAAAGAAACTGGTTAATTTTTTTTTTTTTTTGGTCATACTCTGGTTAATTTTTGTCATGGAAGAGACAGACAGAGGTAAATGTAAAAAGCAAAAAAACGTAAGAATAATTAAGAGATAATTAAAACTGATTTCGTAGGGTTTACATATAAAAACGAAAATGGATCAGAGAATGGAAACAAAACCATCTCCTTCTTCTCTCTATCTTCCCCATTTTCTCTCCTTCTGAAAACCCTAATTTCTTCCTCTCATCTCTTAACCTCTGTGTTTGTCTCTCTGTTTGTTCGATGAACAGAGATGATAAGGTAACTTCAAATCCCGCCTGAATTCACCTTGTGTTATAACGGGAAAGGAGGCCTCAGGTACTCGAAAAAAAGCTTGTTCATCTTGCACTATCTTAGCTTGACTCTTGTGCTCTGAATGTTGAGCAATTTATCTTTGATCGAGTACCTTAAATCGTGAAATTCTGCTTTTGATTTGAAGTTTCTGGATTTTTTTTGTTTTTTATGAGAATTCGATTGATCAAAAACTGCTGATAATTTGGTTGGGATGTGAATATTTTGATCATAAGTTTTGAGAGATTTCGCTGGATTGCAAGATGTTCTTTGTTCTCGCGATTTGATTGTTATAATGTTAATTACCGATTGATTCATTATTCAGATTTGTGTGGTTTCGATCGAGCTGAATATTTCATCCATGTTCTTAATTCCGATCTGATTTGGTATTAATTCGCGATGTTGTTGATCGATTTTGGGTTTTAGCTGATCGGGGAGAGATTTGGCTGGAAAATGGCGACAAATGCTTGCGATGTGAATCAGCTCGATTCCGATTCGCTTCTGCCTCCACGGAAGCGATTACTCGCCGGATTCAAGAAACAGAACTCGAAAATCGGCAATGGATCTTCTTCTCCGAGCCCTCCTCTTCCTTGTTTCGCATCCTCCTCTTCTACTTCAAATTCAAACGGCTCCTCCTCTGCTTCAACAGATGTGCAGACCCATCTCGACAATCTATTGACTTCCCAACTCAACAACGATGACCAGGCTCGATCTCCGGACGAGCTAGCTCAGGCGTCGAAGGCAACCGCTGCTTTAGCGGTTAAGGTTGCAAAGGCGGCGAGAGCCGCTGCTAATGAGAAAGCCATCATTGCTTCAAAGGCAGTAGCTGCAGCCAAGAGTGCTTTGGAACTGTTCGCTTCTTTTCCGGCTGAGACGGTCAAGGAGAGGTCTCCTAGGAAGAATAAGCAGAAGAAACATGTCCCTGTTCAGCTCTTGTATTCAAAAGGAGTCGAGGATGAGGATTTAGCGCGTAGGTTGAATCGAGCTATAAACAATTCCCCGAGAGTCTTGAGGAATAATTGCTCTGGTCATAGAAACAAGAAGCAAAAGAGTCTAGTTACATATGAGAACAGTGCAGTGACTAGTACTATGTACGATGGGCACGATGTTGCTGGTGTTGTGGATTCAGACAGCTCGAATGACGATGAAGTAGACAGGACAAGAGTAAACGGGAAGTTGCTTTTATGCGAAGATAACGCATTGAAGGAGAAAACATGGGAAGAGAGTAGCTCACTGGGGAAAAGAAGAGGAAGAATGAAGCTAAAGAAGCTACCTTTGAGCATGTGTGCCTCTAAAGATCAAGAAAACGGGATCACGAAATCGCCATTATCGGAAAAGAATGTTGGCATCATCAGTAACCCGCTGGCTCAACCGGAAGGTTCTAATGGTGGTGTGGCTCAGGTGAGATCATAGCAGGATCACCATGGAAGTGTTAGGATCTAAAGTCACCAGAATGTGTGAAGCAGAAAAAAGTTGGTTCTTGTACGTTCATATCAAGACTCTTTACCTAAAAGAGGTAAGAGAGTGCAGATTCAGCAGCATTGCCATTTTCAGTAGAATCCGAATGTTGTTTTCTTTTTATATTGTTTTGCTTTTTTGGGTAATGTGTTTGAATTTATGTTACTTGTATATTTGGGAATAATATCTAGATACATAGATTTTATATATATATGTTGGTTGTTGAATCACTGTAAGTGTTGTTGAACAATGTCTAGTTATTGGGATTTGTAGATGAGAATCGAATTTAATAAAGTGATGACTTTTTGTTTGTTGATTGTTAATTATGAGATTAAGACAATTTTTTTCCACAGTTCTTTCCTTGTATTTTTTCGATAATTTTCTTTTTAATTAAGAAATACAGTATACACTTCCCCTAAAAAAAAAATACAAATACTGAACAATCAATTTATGTGGCACTTTTCTGATACATCAAAACGGTAAATAAATAAAATAACGAAAAGAAGTTTATTATTTTTTGGTTAATTTTAAAGAATGAATGGATACAACTTGGTCACGTGCAGATCCACGTGCTGATACTTAAGTTGAGATGTAAAATGACAAAAAAAAATGCAAATCTCTAAAGACAAAGCTAGCCACAAAAATGATCTGTCACATTCACATGTGGTTAGGGATGTTATATAGGGTTTTCAAGCTCAATCCAATTCTATTTTTATTAAACTCGGTCCTAATTGAATCCTAATCCTGTTTGGACCATTTCAGAATTTATAAATAGGGCTGAACCCTGTTTTGGTCCTGTTTTAGTTTTTCATTAGTTTATTGTTTATTTAATTTTTATAAATGACACTATTAATTTTTTTTAATTTCGTTTGTATTCTATAAAACATCATAAAAGTCTTAATAATATTATTTGAAAATTAAAAAATAAATGTAGTAAACTTATAAAACGAATTTATAATATAAGGTTGAGCCATGTTTAGCCATGTGGCCCATGTTTAACCCTATTTAACCATATTGTAATCATTTTCAAGTTTACTAGTCTTTTTAACATTTTTTGTTTTTATAATTTTAAATTCGCGAGAAATTAAAATTTTGTGGTTTTAACGGAAAAATGCAATTTTACTGTTTTGGCGGGTAAATATGATTTTACGGTTTTGGCGGGAAAATGTGATTTTACGGTTTTGGCGGGAAAATATGATTTAACGGTTTTGGCGGGAAAATATGATTTTATGGTTTTTGTGAGAAAATATGATTTTACGGTTTTGGCGGGAAAGTGTGATTTTACGGTTTTGGCGGAAAAAATATGATTTTACGGTTTTGGCGGGAAAAATGTGATTTTACGGTTTTGGCGAAAAAAATATAATTTTACGATTTTGACGGAAAAATATGATTTTACGGTTTTGGCGGGAAAATGTGATTTTACGGTTTTGGCGGGAAAATATGATTTTACGGTTTTGGCGGGAAAATATGATTTTACGGTTTTGGCGAGAAAATATGATTTTACGATTTTGACGGAAAAATATGATTTTACGGTTTTGGCGGGAAAATGTGATTTTACGGTTTTTGTGAGAAAATATGATTTTAAAGTTTTGGCGGAAAAATATAATTTTGCGGTTTTGGCGGAAATATGTAGTTTTATAGATTTTAGTCATTTGACGAAAATATGTGGTTTTTACGATAAACACAATTTTGCGATTCTCACAAAAAAACATGATCTATATTGTATAGCAAATATTTTAAAATCATAAACTTCATTTAGGACTACCCCTGTTTAAATTCTTTTAACATTAAGCTCGGCCCTGATTGAGCCCTAAATTTTCCAAAGAACAAAAAACAGGACCAGAGTTTGAGTTTATTTTCAGGCCCAGGATCAGCCCTAAAAAGTTGAGCCCTTATTAACATCCCTACATGTGGTTGCGGCGTGAATGTGAAGTGAAACTCTAAAGACAAAGCTAACCACAAAAATGATCAATCGATTCTTGTCTTACAATTCTACAAATGAGAGAGAGAAACTGAGAATTAAGACTTCAGAATCTTAACATGATTCTTCTCAGCTTCTTCCACAATTACCATTTCTGCCTAATAAAGATTTTCAATATCTTTCAGATATGTTGTATGAGATGAGGACTGAGACTGATGATTGATGATTAATGTTTAAGGAGAAAACAAGTAGTCCCTTATCCAGATTCTGATTTGGCTAATAATTCAGCTTGTTTAGATAATTATTTTGGTGTTGTAAGAAAAAAAAAACAAAAATTACCTTGTTTTTTACATTACAAAAGAAGATAATTCATTGATGTATGTACATAAAAAGAGATAATTATAGTTGTATTCTATTTTTGTTTTTTGTCAACATATGAATGTTGCATTTATTTTGAAATATTTTTTAAATATTTTTCCCATGCAGCACAGAGATATGATTCTATATACTTCATTCAATAATTTCGGGAATCGAACTACAAATTATTCATCAAATTTTTTTGGAACCGTTCCCATAATTTTCTAAAACATCAAAAGTTTCATAATAACCAATTTAAGAATCAACATTTCTATTTTCAAGCTCATCTCGGTCGCTAACATCCCGAAAGAAAGTCTCAAAAATTCCAAAACATTTTAAAAACACTTCAGTTGCACAAGACTACAAATATATTGCAATTGCCTTAAAATTGGATCACCATACACAAATTTCTCTATTAGGGGTTCTCTTATATTATTATCTCATTTGTGATCATTTTGACAAATCTCCCTTCTTTAAATGTGATCTAGTACAAAGTTAGGCATAATTGTGGATTTTAACATGTGCTATTGGATTAAAAAAACATTGCGATCCTTGTTTCTGTTGTTTATTTCAAATCAATTTTGAGTACGACAAAAAAAAAAAAAATAAAGGGTGTGATTGATTGGGCTGTAAGAATTTTCTACAGTTCTTTAAATATTGTTACATCAATTTGTTTTCAATCATGCTTTACGTGTTTTGAGTGGTCCTCACATAAAACCTATAACATTTTTGTGTTTCTACAACCATAGTTTTTTTGTTTGTTCATGTTTTATTTTTTTTTCCTAAATCAACTATTTTGTGGCTTTAAGATTGTAAATTTTTTCTACAGCAAAAACAAATTAAAGCTACAATAGAAATATCTACAGAATAAATTATACAATAATTCATTTAAAGTTACAGTCCAACCAATCACCCACAAAATCTCATGGGGATGAAGATAGTTTGTGAGGAATGTTTAAACTTATAAGGGGATTTATTTTTTAATATTCGAATTGTTCTATCCAAAATATACGAGTTGTTCTCTGACTTTTTGTAGTATTGACGCTTTTCTGATTCATATCCGGTCTACAATTAATCAAACGTCTGATGTCCAAATATCCGTTAAAATCGGATATTCTATCTGCTTTATTAAATATTAAAATAAAATAAAAAATATAGAAACATGTCAAAAAAATATAGATATAACTATATCTAATTATCTATATACCTTTATATATATATATACCCAAGCGGTGCAAATATTCTTCTCTTTAAAATTTTAGTGTGTGATTTGCTTCGTTAATAACAAATTTTAATTTTAATTATTTATTTTGCTCGGTAGAATTACGGTTATCTATGTCGTCCGTTACTAGATTCCAGCCGTATATATATTACGAGGAACCGAATAGTGTTTATGTTTACACCTGTTGGAACAAATTTATGGACCAAGAAGTGTTAAAATTTTTGGTCAAAAATTGTGGATAAGTTGAATGAGAAATTGGGGTTGGCTAATGTCAAAGCCTTTAGTTTAATGAGGGAACAAATGTAATTTGTCCCACATTAGAAGTGGAGAAGTTTTCCCTTGTGTATATAAAGGGTTGAACTCATGCATTAGTTCAAATAGCTAAGTGCATCATGTTCTTTTTGGAAGGAATTTCTATGAGATATTTTGGCCCAAATACTTACGGTTTTTGGTTGAATTAATTTTCGGATAAAATAATGACTCAACCGAGTCAAAGATCTCTTCCGAGATTCTCGGCCACAATCTCTCCCATGATCTCTCCCTCTCTCCGCACGCTTCTCTTAACTGCTCCTCGTTGTGGTTAAATGAAATCTACGATCTCATTCTTCCTGATTCGATTTTCTCTCTGAAAAAAAATGAAAGCTTCCAGCAAATCTCTTTCTAAACGTAAGTTCTTTAGTGTCTCGAGAGTATTCGTATCTACTTAGTTCGTAGACTCTGTTTCGAGTGTAGCGAAGCAGTTTCACTGCAGTTTTATCCTGGGATTCTTAATCGTATCTAACCGTCATACTGCGGGCGATTTTTAGAATTAAGAAAAGAGCCAAACTCGACTCCGCATGCTCGTTTCTACCTTATTCGTTCTTATCAAATCGTTTTCTCAAAATTTATTTCGTGATTTTTTTATTCAGATTTTTTGCGGTCCTACGACACCTTCTCAACTCAATTCACTACTCATTGCATCGCAATGTGTTATATTATATGTGTATATATATATGATAGTCACTGATCATATCTCCCCAAAAAAATTAGTTAAAAAAAAAAAAAGAACAAACAAATAAAGACTATCAAAATTATTCAAATTGAAACGAACCAAAGAATGAAAAAAGAAGAAGAGAAGTTCTACATATCATTTGTAAGCCAAAAAGAAAAAAAGTTCAACCTTTGATCTGCAAGTTACTCATCGGACCTTCTAAATGATCTTCATTGTTCTGTGTTCTGAGATTCAGCCATGGATGTTGCAGGCACTGTTGAGCAGTAGGTCGTTTCTCAGGCGCAAATTCAAGAATGGGACAAAGAAAATCCGCAAATTCCCCTGCTTCTGCTTCAGGAAGCTTGTATTTATCGATCAGTAAACGCTCGAGTGGCCAGTATTTTAATCTCCGGATCCTCTTTAAGTCGCCGTGTCTGTTAAAGTAATCCTTTGATCTTGCACCTCCAATGGCAATCTAATCAAAATGAGAAGTATCAAAGAGACTATAAACCGAGCAATAAGGAGACTAAACTAAAGTGTATTTTTTTGGGTACCTTCCGAGGCATTTTTCCTAAGAGTTCCATCATAAGAGCAAGGTGGTCCTGAAGTCAAACCAGAGAAGAAGAATGTATATAAAAAAGAAAACAACTTTTCGGTTAAAATCGATTTGGGTTTCTTGAAAACCATTTTTACCTCGTCTTCTCCGTAACCATTTCCATCTTTTGGAGCGAAAAGCATATCACCTGTGGCGAGCTCGAAAGCGGTGCAAGCGAAAGACCACATATCAACAGAGAAAGAGTAGCCTGACTGAAGTATTACTTCAGGAGCTCTGTACTGTCTTGTTTGTATTTCTTCTCCAAATTTCTTATCATCCCAACAAGCGTTCCCAAAGTCTACAACTTTGCATCTCATATCAATCCCATCCAAATTTCTCTTGGCCTTTGTCGGTGTTTCGCTTAAACCTACTATGGAAACTCTTCTTCCGGATATTTTAGCAACCGCTCTTCTTGCTCTCCTCTTCAACTTCTTCTCAATCAGATTCAGAGTTGCTGCACCGTTTTGGTTTCCCTCGGGCTTTTCTAGTATCGGTGTTACCCCGGATCTGATGGGATCCTTGGCAGGGTCAATGCTGGAACAAAGAAGAATGTTTTCTGGTTTTAAGTCGGAGTGAATCATACCGAGTTCACGATGCAAATAATCTAGACCGGTCAGTATACATTTGCATATCTCCCGTACTTTATTCAACTCCATCCCTTTGTAATGGTTATATCTGATTAAACGGAGTAAGCTATCGCCAAGAAACTCGAGTACCATGCATAAATGCTGCCCGTTGGGACCTGCGTGCTTGAAGTCATCGATAAGACGAACAACACACTTGGTATTTGCTGGATCTCCATCAGCAGCAGCTTGGAGAAGTTCGATCTCGTGAAGTGCAGCTTGAGCAAATTGTTGGGCGCTCTTCTGAATTTTCAAAGCAACATAATTCTGCAGAAGAGACATCAACACATAGTTATTATAACTAATCGGAATAAGAGCCAAAAAGGAGGATGCCTATGACAAGGAGCTTGCAGAATTTAATTCCATGGACATGAACATTTCTGCATTCTAAGAGCGTAAAAGTGCTTCCCTGTTTCCGAGAAGGTAAAGAACTCCAAAGATAGAGGTCAGAAGAAAAGAAACCATTAAATTAAGCCTATAGTTGATGAAACACCACCCATAAAGTCACGATGGCATTTAAGAACCATCGCCATTTAATACGCATTCATTTCCAATACTCAGCTCACTAAACAAACTGCTATGGTTGGTTAACTACAGAGAGTGCAGTGCCAAAATCTAGAACCATGATCCAAAAGTTCAGAATTTTGCTTTTCAGAAAGATTAATTCACAAGAAGAGTTTGGAAGAAGCCACGATCTTTCACCAAGAACAGATCAGACCCAAATGAAAGGAATTCGAGAAGAGTAATGGGTGCATGCTTTAATAAGTGGAGATTGAGAAACACATTTTACGGAATCAAATTCTGCATTTTAGGATCTTGTTGACATAGTAAAACGAGATAGTGGAAGAAAATGAAGAGATAAGAGGAGAGAGATGCGTACGGAAGTGCGAGTATCATAGGCAAGCCAAACGGTGGAGAATTGGCCCCAACCAAGCTTTCTCTGAGCGATGTAACGACCACCGGAAAATTGGTCTCCGATTCTAACGGCGTGATATCCACCTTTACGGTAAGCATCGAAACCTTCATCGTCTTCATCTGATCCAGATGAGGATGAACACGACATACCTTATCTTCCCCTGTCTGAATTTCACAGCTTGATCCGAGTTCTGTGGATTTTGATTGTAGTTTGGATCTTTGAATAAAAGAGCTCCCTTTTCTTTAATTTCTCGAACAAAGGGAGAGAGAGAGAGAGAGAGAAAAGATAGAGGAATAGCACTCAGATTGCGTTGTGGCCTCGAAACGTAAGACTCTCTCCACTTTTTGCTCCTCTTGTCCTTTTTTTTATTGATGGGTGCTTCTAACATTTTCCCATTTTAACGTTGTCCAATTCTCCATTTTGCCCTTTTGTCATGGCGTTGTAATGTTTTGGCTCTGGTTTAGGTATCTCCTCTTTCCCAAAGCTCTTTGCTTTTAACAGATGATCAAAAGACGCAAAAGGGCAATCTTGTATCTCTCTGCTTGCTGGTTTAGAGTCTTCTTTGTATTTGTTGCAGATGCATTATCAAAAGCCCGAGTTTGAGTCCAACAAGCGTATAAGGATGCCTCTGCCTCTAGCTTTAACTTTCGATTATCTCCTGCAATAAGGTATTTGAGTGGAATGCTGTTTTCTGGCTGAGACAAAACATCAATGAACTCCACATAGAAGAATCAGGGACAATACTCTTCTCCACCATTCGTGAGAAAGTCAACCAAGCCTTCTGAAAATCACCCTTCACGCACAATTCTTCGAGCAACGGATTGTAGCTTTCTCCATCAGGTACGCAACCTCTTTCAGCCATGTCCTCCACAAACTTGATGCCACTCATGATTCTATCTTGCTTACAAAACCCGAGAATCACAGCATTGAATGTTGATGATTGAGGCAAACAGCCTCTGGTCACCATGTCGTTTATAAGCTCAAGTGTTTCTTCCATGTAGCTTTCTTGGCTGTATCTATGAATCAAGCAATGTGATACTACAACATTAGGAACTCCTCCTTCTCCAATCATTTGATCATACGCAGTCTTTACATCATCCACACCGCCTTTCTCGCATAAATTTATCAACTTAAAGCTTCTATCAACAGCCCTTGGAAACAGTTTCTCCATCTTCAGCAGGAATTCCAGAGCTTCCTCCCAACGGTTTTCCTTGTAAAATCCATAGATAACACTATTGTAAGGATCAATTCTGGCCCTATGAACGGTTTCGCTGTCTTGCATCAGTTCTAATACCTTTAAACCATCGTCTGTCCTCCCTCCTATTGATAGCCCTCTGATCAACGTGTTGAATGTAGCAAAGTTCCATCTAATCGCATCCGTTTTCATATCGTTAAAAGTATCAAGAGCTGCATCCAACATTCCAACATCACAAAATCCACCAATCAACAAATTGTATGTTTCCACATAAGGCAAATATCCCTTCCTCTCCATCTCTTTAAAGAAGCGTTGAGCAACTCTCACTTTCCCTAGAGCACAGTACCCCTTAACCAATGTGTTACAAGCTACAACATCGACTTTACCTCCTTTGCTTTCCACTCTCTCTAGAACCTCGAGTGCCTCAGATACACGGCCTTCACTGCAGAGAACTTCCATCACCTTGGTCACCGTGACAACGTCGGGAACAAAACCCAAACTGAAGCATTTCTCCAGCAGCACCATTGACTGAATCAACTTCTGCTCGTTGCAGTAAGCAGATATCAAGATGTTGAAAGTTACATCATTTGGTTCCTTCATTTCACTCATTAAACTCCTCGCTCTCCCAACTTTCTCGTTCTTACAAAGAGCATGAAGCAAGGTGTTATATATCACAGTGTTTGGAGTCACACCGCGCGTCTTCATGATCTGAAGGAGCTTGAAACCATCACCAATCCTATTCGTCAAGCAAAGCCCTTTCATTAAAATCCCATATGTGTACTCATCACCCTGGATCCCACTAGCCATCATCTTCCTTCTGAAAAACTCTCTAGCTATGTCTATGTCTTCCTTGACCAAAACATCCAGAATCGAATTGAAAACTTTCAGAGATGGTTTGATCCCAAATTTCGAAACGAGATCAACGACATTGATCACCCGTTTGGTCAACCGAGCCCGCCCAAACCCTCGAACGATAGTTATGAAGATAGCATCATCCGGAGGCAAACCAATCGATGCAGGCATTTCATCGAGCAGTTGGTAGACAGTATCAAAAAGGCGGAAAACACAGAGCTTATGAAACAGAGCACGGTAAGTGGTACGAGAATGGATAAACCCAGGGAAAGTCGAGGCCCATTGAAAAGTTTCCAGAGCTCCCGAAGCTGACTTCTGGTCTAAAATGAGACGGACAATATGATCATCGCTAGGCACAGAGAGCGAAGAAGACGACGATGATGGAGAAGGTGAGCAGAAACGACGCAGCTGAAGCCATAATCTTGTCACTGGCACAAATCGAGAAGATGTCGAAAGATTCGAGATTCTCAGCATCTGCGACACAAAACTGTTTGGTTCTGTGATGAGACAAAAGTTTGAGTTCTGATTTCTCCAACAAATACGGATTTCATAATAAACCCAAGTCAATAAATCCAATTAACATTTTCATCGAGATTGAGTCTGAGACTCTAGATCCATCGTTTCTCTGTATCACTGAATCTAATATAATCTTAAAACCATTTTGTAAGTACTCTCTCAAACTAGATTCTAAGAAACAAAACATTTGAGATACAAATCTTATTTCCTTGCATTATACGTCACTTGAAACATAAATCTTACATTAGAAATATATATATACATAGATTAGTAATACATGTTGCAGTTAACTTATGTAATATTTCACAATAACAAACATAGACTACAATACAGTTAACAAATAAAAGGTAGGAAGCGAAACGGTCTTTTAGATGATGTCGGATTTGAAATACTTTCTGAATACTTCTTCGTCCCTGCAGTGGAGAGATATGACTCTGTAAACTTCAATCAACAATTTCGGAAACCGAACAGCAAAGTACTCATCAAATCCTTCTGGAACCGTTCCGACAAGTTCCTAAGACATCAAAAGTTTCAATAAACCAGTTTAAGCTCACGTGTAACAGTGTTTGAGAGATTTATTTTATAAGACAAACCTGGATTTCTGGAGGAAGTTCTCGAAAATGATTCAGTTTGTTTCTGATGACACGTAACAAATCGCGAATGCTGTCATATTTGTAACGCCTGTAACGACCGATGTTTGTGATGAAGATGGGTTCTAGCTTTTCATCCCATTTCCCTCCTATAGCCATTGGAGCTGTATTCTCCATTGCTTTCAAGATTTCAGAATCAGCTTCTCTATTTTCAAGCTCTACTCGGTCACTAGCATCTCGGAGAAAAGATAGTCTAATCTCTGAGTTCCAGAACATTGGATGTAGCAGCACTTCGGTTGCACTAGGACTGCAAATAGCAAAGCGCATAAGATATTGGATTTTGTTAAGTGAATTTTGAATCATCAGAGAAAAAAAATGACATTACCGTAAATCAGGTTTTGGGTTCAACAAACGGGAAATGAGGTCCGAAGCTTCAGGAACATGCTCCACTAGAAATAAGTCGACTTTGTTCTTCACGATATTGACATCACGTTCAAGATCTTCTCCAAATGGATGCTTACAACCAGTTATGATGTAAAATAAGACACATCCTAAACTAAACATGTCAACTGCACGAGTTTGACGACCTTTGAGAAGCTGCTCTGGTGCTTGCCAACCCGAGCTACCACAACCTGCAATTTTCCAAGGAAGCGTGTTTAAAAAGTGGTTTGAATCTTGTTTCTTAAGCATAAACACAAATTCAACCTAAGCCACTATGTAGTTATGCTCTTGTGCTAATTTTGTTTTAAAGATCATTCAGTCTCTCATTTAATATGGGGATCAAACAAATATTAAAAAATAAAAGAACTTACCTGTGGCAAGATGACCCAAGGATAACATATCCCTAGATAGACGTTTGCTAATGCCCATATCAGAAAGCTTTGCACTCAAAGTCATCCCTTTAATTATTAACACATTTTGTGGCTTCAAATCCCGATGAACTATTCCCAATTCGTGCAAGTGGACAAGCCCAGAAACCACATCCCTGCATCGCATCATAAATAGTCCGAAGAATTTAAGTTTTAAATCAGCAAACAAAGTTTAAACTAATCTAACTTTTATAATACCACATAGGACATAGACTAGACTTATCAAAACCATCTATCCAAGGTTGCTACCTTTGATGTTCAAATGAAACATACCACATTTCTTAATCCAATAATATTATGACATATGCATAAAGTTTGAAATCAAAATCAACCTCATTAGTTTTAGCATAAGAGGTGACGGGTGGCCTCCCACTTTCCACAAATTATTTCCTTTGATAACTCCATCCAAAGAATCCAGTTGGATCTCATAAGCAGCTACTGCTTCATTAGATTCATTGTTTCCCAATACTTTTGTCAAAGAGAACTCTAAATAGGCTTTGACAAGATCATCTAAACTGCATGTGCAACGCTCCAGAGAAAGGTAAACAAAATCCCGGTCATACTCCACACCATACCACCGAATGATGTTTGAGTGTTGGTCAGATGCAATGAGGTTTTGAATCTCTTTGAAAGCAACCTCATGATGGGATCGAACAAGGCGTTTTACAGCTACTGGCCGGCCTTCATAAATACCCTCAAACACCACCGTCCCGTTACTTCCCTTTGCAATTTCTTTATTTGACACAAACAATTTACCAATCTTTCGCCCATCCGCTGCACCATTTAGAAGATTATTGAAGCCTTGTAACATTTGACCTCCTTCAATGAGCTCGAATTGTGACTGCTTATCTCTCTGCCCATTTGTGATACCATCCTTCCCTGATTTACGGTTCTTTTTCTTTTTTGAAGGTCCAGATTTCAAATTTAAATCACCGCCCCTAGACGAAAATCTTTTTATGAAAGCAGAGACAACAGCACCCATGAAAAATAAAGGGACCAATAATTTCAGTGGCGACCATCCGAAAAAATTTCCAAACACATCTGCATAGTTTTGCCCATCTTGTTCTTGTAACTTCCTGGATTCTCTGGTTCTTGTAGAGGGCAGGGAGATGCTGTTTTCGCTATTGGTGTGATGTTGGGAGGGTAGCATTTTCGCTTCATAGGCACTGTCAGGCTTCATTGTCTGATTACGGGGCATCCTAATAAACAGCTCTGATTTAACCAGGGCACGGATGTCAGTTTTTGATCGACATTGCAATGGCATATAAATTCCGGTGATAATTTCAGGACCGAGCTCATTGCCTGAATTGAAAGCTGGATCACAGCGTAAATCAGCTCCGAAGTGAGAAACCGTCACATTCCACACAAGCTTCCGAGTGGTTTTATCAAAATGCTCTAGTTTGGAATCTGTTCGCGTGATAAGTAGTGGCAGCTTCACGAAATCTTCAGTGCTAGTGGGCTTCACCATCGCATTAGTATTGTTAATATCTCCAGAAGAATGGGTGGATTTATAAACATGGATCAGCCTCCCGGATATACCATCAACCAAAAAGGCAGTAGTTGTTTTCGACCCAAGAGTCACACCATCATCCGTTACAATTGGCATCTTCTTAAGCAAGTCCTCCATAGTAACATGAACTTTCTGCATTTAACGACCCCAAATGTGTTATAAATTAGATATAAAAGTTCATATGAGCCAGAAATGTGTAAAGAAAGATGCATGCAACTATCAAAGTCTTGTAGTTTTTTTTTCCATACCCATCTAGCATAGCGATCATCAACCCTAGTAGCCTCTGAGCTGTCCATATATTCTAATACAAAAGCATTACTTGACTCAGTAGCATTTTCCGTGCTGTTCTCAGCACTTAGAGGAGCCTGATACGACGTATGAATCGGTGATCCTGTTGAAAAAGACCACATTGGTTTCCCTGATTGCTGCATTAAGAACACTTTCCCAGCACCATCAACAACAAGCTCCGTGTTTGGCTCTGTAAGTTCACTGATTAGACGACACATGACATGACATCACAACCAAGTCACCACATAGAGAAATCAAAACATTACAAACCAATTCTACACAATTATGGCTATAATTACCAATTCAGTCAATTTCGAAAGCTAAAAAGACAGAAGGAGAAACTCACGGATAGTGCAAGAGCGATCTGCCGGCGGCTCGATCCTGCTGCTGATCGTTGCGAAATCCCAATAGCGAGATCGGATTCTTCGCCTGAGAGGCGGCGCCGCCGCAAGGAGGCGTCCATGGTGAAAGTAACAGTAGCAACAATAATAGATGGCGGAGGAATCGACATATCGGGATCGATCGGATCATTTGGAGATGAAGAGAATCCGAACGGAGATAGAGATGATGAAGCTGTGACAGAGGACGATGATTCGATCATCAAAAGGAAAGATAGAATTTAAGAATCGGAGGAGATGTGAGATTAAGCGAAGGGTTTTCCAATTTTACCTGTGGATGAAGTCAACAATGGAGATATGCGAAGCTTCGTCTGAGGCTATGGTTTTAGGATCTCCGTGCCGGCGAGTTTCTTCTCCTCCTTTGCCCCACCCTGCAGTCCAACAAACCAATGAGCCGAGTTCAAGCCGAGTCGACGCGTTAAGCTGTTGAATCAGTAACAGTTATTATTTTCTTAGAAATTTTTTTGACTAAAAAAAGGAAAAAATCTAGAAAGGGCAGAATGAAAAAAAAAAAAAAAATCGAACCAACCGATGTTAAAGAATAAAAAAAAACATCAAACCAACCATTTTTCAGACCACGACAAAAAACCATTTTTTTCAGACCTGGATATTCGGTATGTTTGGATTTGTTCCGTTCGGTTTGTTTGGTTTGAGAAAAACTTTGTCAAATTAAACTGAATAAATTTTTTTGGTTCAATTCGGTTTGAAAGTTGGTTTGTTTGGTTTGATTTTGAGGAAAATTAATTAGGTTATTCGGTTTTTTATAGAAAAAATCAATTTTAAAATAATTTTAGTTATATTAGTTACTTTAAAATTTTTATGTGTTTGGTTGATTCAGTTATTTAAAAAAAAAAATTGATAGGAAAAAATGATCGGATATAAAAAAGAAATTGAAACAAAAATCAAAAAATCGATCATAACTAAAAAGTAAAATCCAAAATCAAAGAATCGATCCTAACTAAAAACCAAAATCACTTCAAATTCACCCATAGGTTCATAGATCAAAAACCGAAAACTCGGTTCAGTTGATTCAGTTCTATTTGGTTCATAACAAATCCCCGAATACCGGTATATTTTTTAAAAAACCTCGATTTCTCTGTTCTTTAATGGGAAAAATGTCAAAAAAAACGTGAACTTTCAAAAAGTAGACGATTAAAGCGTGAACTTCCAAAATGCTGTTTAAATACCAAAGTTTTTGTTGACATTTTGATTAAATGATAAACTTTTGTTGACTAGAACAAATAACGCACGTCGTTAAAATTGAAGACGAAAAAAGTTTACGGAGTTAAATAGGCATTAAACCCCTCCGTTTAACCTAAAACGACATCGTTAAACATATGATTAAACGACGTCGTTTAACCCTTGTCGAGAATAAAAACCTAAAATCGATTTTCATTCCCAAATCGATTTCCCCCAAATCGATTTTGCAATCCCTAACTCCTCATTCCTCAATCTCTCTAATCTCTTTGTCTGAATCTCTCTATCTCTCTATCTCTATCGGAATCTCACCTTCTTCTCCTTGATATTTAGTTCTCACTATGTCGAGGAGTTCAAACTCTGTGACGTCGGGTGTGTTCGGAGACCGTGGGTTGCCGACGAAGTGTGGTTGTGGCTTAGGT